>OY482672.1:136619579-136902079 GCA_960531455.1 Urophora cardui
AGAAAAACGTTCAATAAAGGATACGTCCAACGAAAGGAGGATAGCCAAGATACAGGGCTGCATAATAGATTTTGTGTGCCAAAAAGTTTGGTGGAGACAGAAATCGATCATGATGCTATTTTAAGGAAAATTCCTGAGTGAGTTTGAAAAGAGACTGAAATAATTTTGGTTTTTATATACATATGCTATAATTTTTCTGTTATGGCTTTTCAATACTTTTTCAGCGAATCACAATACTCTAGTTTTAAAGTAACAAAAGCTTAAAAGACTTACCCAAAGTCATGATTTAGCAAATTTGATACATGTTGCCCAAAGCTACGCTGACTACTTGCTAAAACCGATGGGGATTTCGGAACAGCCTTTGCCAACAATTGGACTCTTTCGCCACAGAATAAATATCATATCAGCACTCGAGAAATGGTCAGAACATGTGCATATACCTAGTCGATAGCTCTAAGCTGCTTGTTGCACGATAGTGATGGGCGAGTCCGAGATGTTTTATTCGATTCTCTCGATTGTTGAAACATCTCGAATGCTCTCGATGGTTTTCATTCGTATTCGAGTCAAGTCGTAAATCCGTCCGGCCGTATCCTACTTTCTTCATCAACAACACTCATTCAGTTTATTTTATCAACTAAAACAAATCATCAAAACAACAGCCGGCCCGCCGACTCCGAACAGTCGCAAAAACATCTCGCTTGTGTAGTCGAGATGTCATCCAAACAATCTCCGACTCGCCGACTCGGAACAATCGCAAAAACATCTCGGTTGTGTAATCGAGATGTCATCGAAACAATCTCCGACTCGCTGACTCGGAACAATCGCAAAAACATCTCGATTGTGTAGTCGAGGAGCGAGTCAACTTTTGACTCGATTGTGAATTTGCAACGATGGCGATTCTCTCGATTGTTTAAACATCTCGGACTCGCCCATCACTATTGCACGATTTCGACCACTCCAACCGTTCACTATCGTTGACTGCAGCTATAAAAATTTGACCCGTTCCACTTTCATATTTTTTTAAGCAAACCGCACACTTTCCCATTTTTCTAGTTTTTTTTTTTAACAATTAATTGCCACAAACGAAATTAAATTCAATTTATGCCGGAATCGCAATTTGGCGTTCGGTCGGTCGCGCTTCTGACAAGTGAGTAGAAATGTATGGAATATATGAAGCAAATCGCATTGTGACCTCAAGCGTTTGATCGTAAAATTTTTGTAATATCGTATATTTATTGCAACCCTGTATAACGCCTGAGTTGAACATTTCTCTACTAAGTCGGGCGTTTGACATTAAATAAATTCGAGTTGTTTTCTTTCGATGAAAAATTGATGAAAAATTTATGAAAAAATTCAACAAAATATGTTAGTGGCAGTGAACATGTTTGCAATCCAACATCTAATATCGAATGTCAGTGTGAAGCGGCTTTGAGGTACGATCAACGCGCGACCGACCTAACGCCAAATTGCGATTCCGGCATTACACTTTTAAACCACTTTTCAACTTCACATTGAATGTAAACAAACATTTTTCCCAATTGGAATTGTTTGACATTCGCACTTTTTGGTATACATACACAATTTCAATCATCTTATCTACTACGATATCATTCTTTAGATAATTCTTGGTTACATCCAATAAAATACAAAGAAATTCAGGTATGATAATAGCCGCTTTCGATTCACAATTTCTCTGCTGGCTATAAATTTCCTTCTGTCAAATTTATATGTGAATGCTAGCGAGCAGAGGGAAATTTTTATCGACCAGTTAGCGAGTATGGCTACTACTCATTATGGATTCAAACATTTTTGTTCGATCCGACCTCGCTTGTGTGATGGCGAATCGAAAACGACAAATATTACGCTCAAAGTGTTTGCAAATAAACAAGCTAATTTTGAAAGAATAAACCTTTACTGATTATTACATCTTATAAAAATATTAATTTGAAAATCAAAATTATTTTAAATAAACGCAAAAAATTTACAAAATTTTGATTTTGAGCATCGGTAATTCAGCGAGGTTTGGTTTAATTACTACAAGTTTTAAATCGTATAGCGTATTTTAATTGTTTTTCGAACAAGGTACTGCTTGTGGTTATCGCATTTACGACTTCCACGAAAATAATTTTTGAATGAGGTAATAACAAAAAAAAAAAAAACAAAATTACCGTTATCTCAAAAACCTAACCATACAAAAAATGAAGAAAAAATATTTCCGAGCTCAGCAGGCCTATGCCTATCTTCTCCATACCTGAATTTCATGGTATTATTTTTTTTTTTTAATATTTGTATTGTATTCAAAGATTATTGCTTTACTAGCCTTCTCGCGATTAAAGGTATCACTTTCAAAAATACTCTTTTATAAGAATGCGTGCAACGCTGAAAACACTTGATTGAGCTAACGCTTCCAAATTGAGTTGGAGTCATCGAGTCAAAAACTACCTACTCACTAAACTCACTGATTTACTCACCTCTATCTACAAAGCGTGTGTGTATGCTATTTTTTTATTTTTGGGTAATTTAAACCCTTTTACCAACTTTTGCCAACCACCAATCGACACTTAATTGGGCTGTGCGTAGGGATGGCAACTATAACCGGAAAAACGATTATAATCGGTTAATTTCTTTCGGTTAACGGTTAAAATGTATCGGTTTTTTCCTTTTGATTATTTTTTCGATTAACCTTTTTCCTCTCAAGTCGAAAATAATCGAAAGGAAATAATCGAAGTTGAGAATTACTGTGTAACGTAATACAAACGCAAGTCGTCAATTAACGCACGCACGCAAATTTTTCATATGCGTTGAACCGAAATTGACTTGCGTGCGTGTACAGATAAAGAAATAGAAAAATATAGAAAATCAGAGAAAATCTTATTTTGTGGAATATGTATCTAACACACGCGATATCAAAATCAAGTGTCAATTTTTTTGCAAACAATCACCCACAATGCTTAAGTAATTTCAACTGTCACGCAAAACAAAAATTGGACGTCGAGTTTGCTTTTTACGCACGCTGTTCAATTTCGGTTACTCCCATACAATTTGTATGGGCATGCATGAGAAATTTTTGACAGTAAATTGACGGCGTGCGTTTGTATTAGGTTGCACAGTTACCGCCTTTTCATTCGCAATAAACGTTCCCTCCAGACAGCGTTGCCGAATTGACGATTTTATCGTCCTTTTGACGATTTTTCTAAGCAATGATTTGACGATTTTTCCCAATAAATGACGATTTTTTCGTTTATTATATATTTTTTTGGCATAAGTGCAGAATAGCTACATTTTGCAAATCGACAAAATTTATATTGGGATCGATAAAGCTTCTCAAGGTGAGTTTAAAAATATAATTTTTTTTTGGTGCAAATATATAGGTGGGGAGTTTGAGGGGGGTAAAGTTTCAAAATTAAATATTTTTAAATGCTTATATTTCAGAAAGTATTGGGTCTATTTTCAAAAATTTTACGTCGTTAAAAAGGTAATTTAATTGCCTTTCAGGCGATATACATACTTCACCAAAAAATTTATATTTTTGTAAAAAAAAAAGCAAAAAACGAAATTATAAACATTTAATTTAGGAAAATGTGTGTTTTCTTAAAAAAATTCGTTACAAAGAAACTGCTAAAATTATCTTAAAATAAAGCGACAAAATTACCTTCATTTTGGTGTATAACATTGTTAGGTAATATTTAAGTGTTATGTAAAATAGTGCGATTAAGTAACCACTTTCTCACGAATTAATATAAAAAGGAGAAATTGGGTCGGGGTTACACCTCTCCACCACGCCTAGAAAAAAAAACGGTTTTTTAGGGGGGGTGGGGGAGGGCCCCCTGATCACAAAACTGAAGACCCCACCTGCCGGAGGCTTATAGTTCTCGAATATTCCAGTACTGTGTATCGGTCCTTAGATACTATTCCAGAAAGTGAATTCTGCCGGCTGAGGGTTATTTTTGTAGAGCGCGGCCGAAGGCCGCAAGCGCAGAAAGGTGTTCCACCCAAAAGTACTGTGGATCGGTCCTTAGATACTATTCCAGAAAGAGAATTCTGCCGGCTGAGGGTTATTTTTGTAGAGCACGGCCGAAGGCCGCCAACGCAGAAAGGTGTTCCACCCAAAAGTACTGTGGATCGGTCCTTAGATACTATTCCAGAAAGAGAATTCTGCCGGCTGAGGGTTATTTTTGTAGAGCGCGGCCGAAGGCCGCCAATGCAGAAAGGTGTTCCACGCAAAAGTACTGTGGATCGGTCCATATATTCTACTCTAGAAGGAGAACTCTGTGGTATTTTCCAACAAGTTATACACCAAATTAAAGGTATTTTAAAGCTCTTTCTGACAATGATACATTTACATATAGTTAGTTAGGCATTTTTACGAAAGAAGCATGTGTTTTATAAAAAAAATATGAAAATTATGTTTTTTAAGTGTTTTTTGTATAAAACTTTATATAAAAATGGGCACCAAATGAAAGACCGTTTAATTACCTATTCACCGGTATAAAGTTTTTTAAGATTGGATTAGTACTTTTCAAGATATACGCCTTTGAAAAAATTTAGACTTCCATCTTTACCCTCCCCTAACACCCTCCCCTTTGGTTTGCACCAAAAAAAAAATAGACCACTAAAATCAGAAAAAAAAGGCGGACCACGCCCACTTTTTTATTTTTGTCTAGCTAAAATGTAGCTATTCTGCACTTGTTCCTTTATTTATCTATTATATAAAAATAAGTCGCATTTTCCTCCCTGATGATTTAACTCCAGAACGGCTGGACTGAATTAAATGAAATTTTGCACGTAGTTTTCGATTGAGCCCGACATGGTTTATGGCCAAAAAAAGTATAAGAATCTGGGAAGGTTTTGGAGATATTCCACAAAATGTGGACCAGGGTTACTCTATAACGGGTACGTACGATATGGGTATCAAATGAAAGGTGTTGACGAGTGCTTGAACATGGTGTAGTTATTGGTCCCATATAAGACCCCGTATTCGAGGTATTTCCTGAAATATGAACCAGGTGTGACCCCAAATGGGTTTTCTACAAATTGGGTATCAAATAAAAGGTGTTGGTGAGTATTTAAAAAAGAGGTGATTTTCAAGACCCTATGCGACCCGTTTTCCGAGATATCGACCAAAGTGTGGACCAGGGGTGACCCTAGAAAATCTGGAGGGATAGAATAGGCATAGGGATAGGGATAGGGATAGGGATAAGGATAGGGATAGGTATATGGATAGGGATAGGGATAGGGATAGAGATAGGGATAGGGATAGGGATAGAGATAGAGATAGAGATAGAGATAGAGATAGAGATAGAGATAGAGATAGAGATAGAGATAGAGATAGGGATAGGGATAGGGATAGGCATAGGGATAGGGATAGGGATAGGGATAGGGATAGGGATAGGGATAGGGATAGGGATAGGGATAGGGATAGGGATAGGGATAGGGATAGGGATAAGGATAGGGATAGGGATAGGGATAGGGATAGGGATAGGGATAGGGATAGGGATAGGGATAGGGATAAGGATAAGGATAAGGATAATGATAAGGATAAGGATAAGGATAAGGATAAGGATAAGGATAAGGATAGGGATAGGGATAGGGATAAGGATAGGGATAGAGATAGAGATAGAGATAGGGATAGAGATAGGGATAGGGATAGGGATGGGCATAGGGATAGGGATAGGGATAGGGATGGGGATAGGGATAGGGATAGGGATAGGGATAGGGATAGGGATAGGGATAGGGATAGGGATAGGGATAGGGATAGGGATAGGGATAGGGATAGGGATGGGGATAGGGATAGGGATAGGGATAGGGATAGGGATAGGGATAGGGATAGGGATATGGATAGGGATAGGGATAGGGATAGGGATAGGGATAGGGATAGGGATAGGGATAGGGATAGGGATAGGGATAGGGATAGGGATAGGGATAGGGATAGGGATAGGGATAGGGATAGGGATAGGGATAGGGATAGGGATAGGGATAGGGATAGGGATAGGGATGGGGATTAGGGATTAGGGATAGGGATACGGCAACACGGTAATCTAGGACTATTCCTTTTGGCTTTATAGGAATAAATTTTAGGCAGAACAACGTCTGGCGGGTCAGCTAGTTTTATTATATAAGTAAGCGCATTGTGTAGATAAATGTGCACAGCTTTTTTATACTCAGCTGTACTAGTACACAGAGTATTATAATTTTGATTTCCTAACGGTGGATTGTAACAGAACGAAATAATCGAGATAGATATAGACTTATATATATCAAAATGATCAGCGTGAAAAGAGAAATCGATTGAGCCATGTCCGTCCGTCCGTCTGTCCGTCTGTCCGTCTGTACGCACGATAACTCACGCAAAAATCGAAATATTTTGATGAAATTTGGAATGCAAGTTGGTATCAAGACGAGAACGGATGGTATTGAAAATGGGCGAAATCGGACCATGACCACGCCCACCTCCCCTATATAGTAAAAATCGGAAATTTGGTATCTCAGTCACTAATATAGCTGGAGCGATGAAATTTTACCCACGTGTTGAGCTCAGGCCCCTATGAAGAAATTTGATGAAATTTTGGAAAATGGGCGGTGCCACGCCCACTTATTAAGGGGCAAACATTGAAAGTTTTATGAGTCATAACTCAGAAACTATTGAAGATATATAGATGAAATTTGGTACGCGTGATATATTTGCTTACGCAAATGTTTTGACGAAAAATTGCCAAAATCGGTTAACGACCACGCCCACTTTTATATATGGGTATTATAAAGTGACCTAATAAAAACATTTGAAGCGATATCTCTGTCAAATATAAAGATATATCAATGAAATTTTATGGCAAGATTCCAACTAAGGACATAAAACAAAAAACACAAAAATTTTGGAAAATGGGCGTGGCACCGCCTCCTTTTAGGAGGAGGAATATACGAGATTTTGGAGCCCATATCTCGACAAATAATTGATATATTATGACAAAACTTGGTGTATACACTTTTATTACTTGTAGCAATACATGTTGAAAATTTTAGCGAAATCGGTTGACGACCACGCCCAGTTTTATATATGGGTATTATAAAGTGGCCTAATAAAAACATTTTAAGCGATATCTTTGTCAAATATAAAGATAATTCATTGAAATTTTGTGGCATGAGTTCTACAATAGACTGGAAACAAAAAATAGAAAAATTTTGGAAAATGGGCGTGGATACGCCCACTTCATGCAGCACTCGCTTTATATAAAGTACACCGTGTTTCCATCAAAGGCAAACAAACAATAAGCATACAGCTGAGTATCTAATGTTCGATTCCACTCGAACTTAGGCTTCCTTACTTGTTAAATATGATTTCATTTATATACGAATTTGTATGAATTCGCACCTCTTTAAAATTGTTTTTGGGAAAATTTTCCATTAAGGAACAATGCCCCGAAATAAATGACTATTTCAGGGGGGTAGAGGGGCTCTCACAGGACTTGGAACTGAAATCAAAAATTTCCGGAGGCTTGTATTTTACAAGATATTTGTTGTTAAAATTTTAAAATTTACCAAACAAAACACGAAAACTGCGATCTATTGCCGAGATAAAAGCACGTATTAAAACGAGCAAATGCATATATGTATGTGTGTAGAACAACATTTTGCGTTGGCCGCCTTCAGCCGCGCTTTAAAAAAATAATCCTCAGCCGACATAATTCTCTTTCTGGGGTAAACTTCCTGCAAGTTTTGATTTCAGTTTTGAGATATCTGAGAGCCCCTGAAAAAGTAATTTTTTTTCGTGGTGCGCTTTCTTAGTGGAAAGCCGACACTTTTTTTGTTTATAACGTGTTTTTAGTAAAGATGAGATAGCAACAAAATATTGACGATTTTTTCGCTGAAATGACGATTTTTTATTATTATAATAAAAACGAACACACACACATAGTATGTATAAAAAATTAGCTTGTTTGTCCTCTTGGGGTACTACGTATTAATTTATCAATAATTGTAATCGAAAAACGGTTATAATCGGTTAGTTCCCTACGATTATTCGCGATTAATAATCGAACCCTTTCGATTAACCTAAAAAACGGTTAATCGATTATTAAATTTTTTTTGCCATCCCTAGCTATGCGGCGGTTGGGAGCCAATCATTTACTGGATTGTATGAGAATGAGAGTGTGGCTTGCGTAACGCAACCGTTTTGCACCCAAAATTGTCGATGCTTGTGGCGGCGAAATGGTGTTGCAATAATTTTTCCAACACAATACATTTTATTTGCTACTCCACTTGAATTATTCTTTTTTTTGTATACCTATGCAGGTATGTATATATGTATGTACTTCTTTTGTGTTTTTTGTGCTAATTTTTTGTTCGTTTGCTAAATTTGTTGCCGCAGACGGCGAGCGATTAATTTACGACAAACGTTTGAGCGAGCGCGTTTAGAAACCACCACCCACCCACGGTGAGTTATTAGAAAGCTAAATGAACACAAAAGTTTTTGCTTCTTTTGATGTTTCTTTTTCATTATTTCACCTTTTCTTGTTTTTTGCTTGTTTAAAATTCAACTTTTTACTCTACTCCAATTTTATTACCCGTTTTTTACCTTTCAAAGCTGCGAGTTTGCTGTTCTCCGCTTTTAAGTCAGTCGAGCGCGAAAATGGCGTAAAATTTTTACACAAACGAAGTAAATGTGTAAAGAAGAAGTAAAATGGCGTACGCTCGCGCTAAAATGAGTGAAAAAAAAATCTGAAGGAAATAAAGCTTAATTTTGTTCTTCTTTCTGCTTACCTGCTTACTGATGCTTTTTCAAAAACAAATTTAGTTTTTATACTTTGGGATAAGCGGAAAAATCTAAAAATTTAGTTTTTTGCTAGAGCTTTTTTAGAATTTCTAGGCACTGGAAATATTTCAGTTTTACTTGATTTTAAATTCAGTTAGAGTTGCCACCTCAGACATTTTTTTGAGTAGGTAAATAAATACAGAAGTTGAGATAGGGGTTACCAGCTTTTTAAAATATTTCAATTATGTAAATTAATAAAAGAAAAATTTTATAGCCTATTATGTATCATTTCGAAGAAGTACAAACTCCATTGTAAAAAAAAATTTGAAGGCTGCTACCTATTACAAATTTTAATCAAAAAATTTAAATAATATTTGTAAAAATCAAGTAGATATTAAAATATGCTTTAAGAAAGTTGATCACTGGAAGTATTTTTGTTAGGGTTGCCACCTAGATAAAATAATTAAATTAGTTAAATTAATATAATAAATATATGATAGAATATCGAATTTTTTGGAAGAAATATAAAAACTCATTGCAAAAAAAAATTTCCTTTGAAGGTTGCCATATTTTTCAAATTTCTATGCTTAGTACAATTTTTAAAAATCAATTAAATAGTATAATATGGGTATCAAATTGAAGGTATGAATGCAAGCTGAGCACTGGAAATATTTTTGTTAGTGTATCCACCCTTTTAAAAAAATTAAATTTGGTAAATTGATATAATAAAAATATTAAAACATATCGTATATTTTTGAAAGAAGCTTATAAACTCACTGCAAAAAAATTTTGTTTTTGAACGTTGCCATATTTTTGAAATTTTTATACTGAATAAAATTTTCAAAAATCAATTAAATAGTATAATATGGGTATCGAATTGAAGTTGTTTAAGGAAGCTGATCACTGGAAATATTTTTGTTAGTGTATCCACCTTTAAAAAAAAAAGTAAATTGGGTAAACTAATAAAACACAAATATTATAGCATACCTATCGTGTATTTTTTCAAATAAATGTAGAAAGTCACATTGCAAAAAAAATTAAAAAAAAAGAACAATAAATTATTACAATGTTGTTATCAAATTTATTGTGTTTAAGATAGCTGAACGCCGAATATATTTTTGTTAGGGTTGCCACCTTCTTAAAAAATTTCAATTAGGTAAATTCGAAAGACAAAAGTTGTATAGCACAATTCTTATATTTTTTCGAAGGGATATTGAAATACAGATTGCAAAAAAATTTTTTGTGAGGGTTGCCACCTGCTGAAAAGATTTTGACTAGGTAAATTAATAAAACCAAATTTGCATAGCATTTTCGAGGAAATGTAGAAACTCATTGCAAAAAGAAAAATTTGATTGATGGTTTCCACCAGTTTCAAATTTTTTAGCACAATAAAATTTGTAAAAATCAATTAAGTATTATAATATGGTTATCAAATTGAAGATTTTAAGAAAGCTGATGACTCTAGATATTTCTGTTAAAGTTGCCACTTTTTTGAAAATTTTAAACTAAATTTATTTGATCACAAAATAGGTGCAAGACAAAAAGGTGCTTTAAAATGCAATAGAGGGAGATAAAATGTATGGTTTCTGCACTGAGTTTCTGTAACTAAACTTTATCAATAGTTTCGACCGAGTGACGTCATAATGACGTCAATCGATAGATTCTCACTTGCTTTTTAGGTGGTGACAAAGTGTGGAACGTATTAATGTGACGTCATTTTGATTGACAATTTTCGCGATTTTGTTACAGAAACTCACTTCTGATTTCTAATTAATATAATAGGGAGTGAGCCACAGCAAAGTGTGGTAGAGAGGTACAGAGACAGCAGCTCGTCGATGCCTATGCAATACCACCTATCTACCAACTGCAATACCACCTATCTGACGGCAATCAAATTTTACAGGAGATGAAAAAAACGAGTTTTCTTTTAATCTAATGTATAAAGTTAGGACTGAAATCTTTTTTCTACTTTTAATAGGTGCAACTTACCTCAGTAAACTTGTATTGAACTGAAACTTATCATAATTGTGTGTTTCTGTAAGTTTTTTTTTTTATAGACGGTTTTGCAAATAAATTTCCCTCTTATTTTTACACGTAAATTTTTTAACCCGCATATAGAATAAAAACAAAATTCTTCTTTTTATCTTTTTATTATTAACTTTACAGATATAAATCTTAGTATCTATTGTTTGTAAGGTAAATTGTCATAAAAGGAGTGACAGTCTGAAGGAATTACATGTTTCAATTCTTGTAAGTGCTGGTATTTAGATTTTTGTATTGGTAGGCGAGACAAAAAGAGAGCGTTAGGAGTGCTTTTGTTCCATTTGCGTTTAGACCGGTGCGGAAGCTCTAGAAAAATGCTTTCGAAAGACAACTTATACTTGATTGATGCATCGGAAGAGTATTTCAAGACACGTAAATCGAAAACGACCTTATCCCCTTTTTTACGACCTGGGCGTATGGATTCATATAATTGATATTTTTTATTATCATAGTCTTTAAAAAATGTGTAGTCTATCTCTCGTGCGACATATGGAAACGGATTGCGTCTGGATTCCTGTGTTGCCAAAATATATTGGCTAGGTAAATATATTTGCCGATTCTTTAATTTCCGCTCAATTACAGAGTGAACCGAATCTACCTCCATCTGTGTATGCCCTTTTACTAAAAATTTCTGAGTTATGTCAACGTTGTATTCAATGGCAAGCGTAAGGAGTGCATTGGCGACAACAGAATTTCGATTCTGATACGTGCAACCATCGGAATAAATCACTACAGGTTTTACATCTTTACGAAGTATTGATAATATATAGTCCACATAAAAGTTGGCGAACGTTGAAGACTTTAAGTCGGCTGCGGTTTCATCAAACCAATAACAAACAACTTCTTTAGTGACTAAGTTGTAAGCTGTGAAGTTATGCACAGCAAGCTTAGTTTTATAATAAGCTACGCTGGCATTTAATTTTGGGCATAGTTTTACAGCTTGTAGGTCAACGGTAATTAAATGAATTTCTCCAGAATTGGCAAGTATGGTATCTTTTTTTTTTCTAATCGTGCTGAATTTTTGAGGTCAATGTGACAGTTATATTCTACTTCGGATATATTTCCGGTCTTAAAAGCAATGCAAGTATCGCACTCATCTTTTTTAGGTTTGAAAAGAGAAATATTTTCCTCGGAGAAGATATTATCAAAATAACTTCTTGAGACTACGGGTACTGAAAGCTCGAGAGCGTTATTCTTATAAAGAGAGTACAACTGTGATTTTGTTTCAATGACTGGCTCTAAATACAGTTTGCTTTATGATGACCTGCAGTAATGTGACGGGAGCTTTGGTAAACATGCCAAAAATTTTTGTACAAGTTTTTTTTTGGAATTATTCGTGGAATTGCGTTTCTTTTTAGGGCTGCACGAAACATGTGTATTAGTGAGCCACGAACGTACGGTCCATGCCTTTAGTCCTAAGGTCGATAAAAACATATTTTTGCAAACCCTTAAGGCGGATTCATCGTTCGAGTTCTGAACTAAAGTTGAATTTGAGTTAACTAATAAAAATAGTTCAGAACTTTTCGGAATTCCTCTCACACTCCGAAAACACAGCAACAACCACATGGCAAAAAAGTTCTGAACTTGAACGATGAATCCGCCTTTAGCCTCTCGGTACCATCTTTGAGAAAATACACGAAAGAATTTGATTTCTTTAATTTGCTCCGCTTATTTGTTTTTGTAGTTTGAACGTGAACCAGCGAGCAAACATATTTTTGTTTTTGTTGCCAATTACTGTTTTTCCAAACGTGTGCAAAAATGTGTTCTCTTTTCTGCTCACTAAACCTTTTACAATCAAATCTTTTACTCTTTTTGCAAGCTTTACCACAATCTGACTTACTAAGCACCCTCTTCATTCGTGGCACATCTTGGACTACTTTGTTTTGTGTTCTGCGATACCCTATATACTCATCTCCAATCATTCTTTTCTTTTTGTTGATCTCTCTTTTCCAATTGTCTGTGTTCCGTTTTCGTCTTTTATTTTTGTTTTCTTCCAAAATTTTTATTTCTGGAAGGTATTCATTGCTGGGGGAAGTATGAATATCACAGTCACCTTGGATAGAATTGTTGCTGTGTTGTTTCGATTCCGCCGCATTAAACGTGTTATCTGTGTCGCTCTTCGCTCTTGACGTAGCTGGAAAAACACATAGCACATTTCTTTACATATACCCAAATAGCAAAGAGGCTAGAATATGAAAGCATAATTCAGCAGTTCGCGGGTAAGAAATTCGCCGCGTTTTTGTATTTCTTATGGATTATGGAGGTGAATTCCTTACCCGCGACCTGAATTGCGTTGGTTCCTCTTATATTCTGGCCTCTTTGCAAATAGTTTTGTTTTTGCTTATACTTATACCTTTCTTCACAGGAGAATTGAACATACTGGGAAAATTGAAAAATTCTTCATTATTCTCTATTGAGATGCGCATCCCATGCGTGTACGGCGACAATTCCAACTCTGAATAGGAAGTTCCAGAAGAACTTGGTGGAGTCGCCCAAGCATCTAAATTTACATATATTTTAATGTACATCCAAACACTTAGATTTTATATATGTATGTATGTACATAAACAAAATTATTTCTTTTTTTGTTACCTTTTAAAAATTTTTCCATAATTATATCACATCCTCTATTTGAAGCCATTTATGGTATGTATATTATATTCACAACAACTTATAATTTAAAAAAAATTTAATAGCAAAGAACACAAAGAAATTAGCCAACTCCCTGTGCGTAGTACTGACGCTTGGTTGATCAACTTGCTGAACAGAACTAAATGATGGTTGGTATTGCAAATAAAATTTCACTACACACTTTACATGCGGTTTTGCATTTACCGTTTTTTTCGGCAATTTTCTGTTGGAATACGAATTTTTTTATTTTTATAGATGAAACTCGATGCCTGGAATGCAGGGTTACCAAATCTCATTTTTGCCACTTTCGTCATTTGGGAGGTATTGCATCTGGTAGATAGGTGGTATTGCATAGGCATCGACGAGCTGCTTAATTGCCATCAGCCAAATTGTGCACATTAAAAAATATTTAAGCAAAGTCTCAAATGCCAAGGCTGTTGGGTAATTATATGCAAACCGCTACGATACATACATAAATAAATACCTACTCGTATACATACATTTGCAAAAAGGTGTAAAAGAATTTAACAAAGCAGTCAGTACAAAACCCTCAAGCGACTCACAATGAACGAATGCTCCATGTACTAAGTAGATAATGTTGCAAAAGAAGGCAACGAAAATGGCAACAACAAAGCAATGATACTCAGACACCGCGAGATTAACTAACGAGCTTGTACTGTATACTTTGTGGCATTGTGGCATATTATTTCTTTAACATGTTGGCCTCTGGCATTATAACTTTTGCAAATGAGCATGAGTAGGAGATGCATACTTTGTAAAAGAGTCATTGAAGTGAAGCTTTAAGGCTGGCGGCAACACTGGCAGCGAATAAGTTAAGACTGCATTCAACATCGCTTAATTCTTATACATATATTTGTATGTATTTTGCTATTGCTTTAAGCATGATAACTTTTAAATTTTCTTATATACATATTAACTTTTACATTTTACTATATACAAACATATGTATTATGTATGTATTGCTGCATTTACGTATATTGGAATTAATGATTTTTGTCGCTTGTGTCAGAAGTTAAATTGTTAAATAAAAAATTAAGTTACGTATGTTATTCTTGTATTTTTTTTGTTGTTTTTTTCATCTAACTAATAACACATACATACATATGTATGTATGTAAATGTACTTTTTGTTTTGTATTAATTTAAGTGGTTTGTTAACATCATTTGTTAATACATAAGTATAAATTTGCTTTCTGCCATACTGAAGTGTACTCTATTGCGAATGAAGTTGATTCACGTGTAATGGTTCACAATGGTCATGTTTTATGAATCACTTGTGAATGATTCGCTAGTTGACAGCACTCGTTACGTTATCTACCTTTTTTTACGAGTCCTGCTAACTCATGATTCAAATAAAGAAGATTGTGCATTCAGCGGTCCCGCTATGCGTTCATCCAAAATTTGACAGAATCAGCTGATTGAGTGACGTAGTAACATAAATTCTCTTTCACCCAGTTTCGTTTCCGGTTTTCTAATAACTAAAGATTGTGTGCGATAAATGTGAAATTTATATTAAAATACTATTTTAAATAAAGAAAAATGAAGTGCCGTGTATTTAGGTGCAGTGAAATAATGCCCGTGGAATCAACGCCCGTGGGCGTTATTTCCCAAAAAAAAAGGAAATAACACCCGCGGGCATTTTTTCCTTTCTTCAAAAAGAAATAATTCCCGCGGGCGTTATTACGTTTGATCCACGGGCTTTATTTCTCTTTCGGAAGGGCAATTAAGCCCGCAGACGGGCTTTTTTTTAAATATGGTGTATTAGGGAAAACAGCGCCGCAGGCGAAAAATTGGAATAAAAAATCGCGCGATTTTTAATTCCAATTTTTCGTTTTTTTTTTTAATTATGGTGTATTATTATTGGAAAAAGCGCCGCAGGCGAAAAATTGGAATAAAAAATCGCGCGATTTCTAATTCCAATTTTTCGTTTTTTTTTTTAAATATGGTGTATTAGTATTGGAAAAAGCGCCGCAGGCGAAAAATTGGAATAAAAAATCGCGCGATTTTTAATTCCAATTTTTGGTTTTTTTTTGTAAATAGGTGTATTATTATTGGAAAAAGCGCCGCAGGCGAAAAATTGGAATTAAAAATCGCGCGATTTTTAATTCCAATTTTTCGATTCTTTCAATTTTTTTTAAATCCCCTTCTAAATATTCAAATACTCAATCAAAATAAACAAAGTTTCATAGATTTCTATAATCATTTATTAGTAACAATTTTCAAGGTCTCTAAGTAAGTAAATATTTAAATACGCAATCAAAATAAACAAAACTTCATTACATACATATTGGCACTTTCAGACCACAATCTAAACAAATACTCATATAGAGTTTTCAACAATTTGACGACAAACCGGGCACAAAATATTTCTATTGCCATTTACGATTGCAACCTTACTGTGCTCTCCAAAGCAATCCGCACACAATTTAAAGTGATTGCATGGGCTTAAGAGAACATCGCGTGGCTTGGTAGAACAAATAACACACAACAACATGCTTTGACTCTCGCAAAAATTGTCCGCCGTTTCTTCATAGTCAGAACAATCCATTTCAGATACATCAATGTCTTCTGTGTCATATGTCTTATTTTCGGGATTACTCATTTGATTCGCCTGCGGCGCTTTTTCCAATACTAATACACCATATTAAAAAAAAAACGAAAAATTGGAATTAAAAATCGCGCGATTTTTTATTCCAATTTTTCGCCTGCGGCGCTTTTCCCACTAATACACCATATTTAAAAAAAAAAAAACCGTCTCGGGCTTAATTGCCCTTTCGAAAGGGAAATAAAGCCCACATCGCCGAATAGGGCGCGCGGGCGTTCTTTCCCTTTCTGAGTGGAAATAATACCCACGGGTTTAATTTCGTTTTATTCGCAGGCGCTATTTCTTTTTCAAGAAAAGAAAAAACGCCCGCGGGCGTTATTTCCTTTTTTCTGGGAAAAAACGCCCGCGGGCGTTAATTCCACGGGCGTTATTTCACTGCACCTTGTATTTATTTGTCTGAATAATAGTTCAATAAAGGTATTTTTTGCCTGTTTGCAAATTTTCTTTCTCGTCGATAACGTAGTTGATGACGTACTAACCAAAATGAACCCAGTCCCACGGATGAATATTTTGCTGAATATCGCTGAGTGCACAATCTTCTTTATTTGAATCATGCTGCTAACTGGTGCCATTTTTCGTGGCTCCATCTTCTATAGTGCCGCTGTGGTGCAGTGGGTAGAGTGCTCGCCTGCTATGCCAGAGGTCTCGGGTTCAAACCACGGTCCGAGCCAAACACCAAAACGATTTTTCTAATTAGTAAAAATCCATTTATTGGATTTTTTAAGAGCAGCGGTCACCTCTCGGCAGTGGGCGGCATACCCTCAGAGTGTATTTCTGCCATGAAAAAGCTTCTCACAAAAAATGCATTCGCCGTTCGGAGCCGGCATAAAACTGGTAGGTCCACCCAATTAGTAGGAAAAACAAAAAGGAGCACACCTCGAATTGGGAGAGAAGCTCGGCCATAAAACTCGTCAGAGTTATAATAGCGCCATTGTATTATTATTATTATTATCTTCTATAGTAGAGTTCTGGCTCCAATTATACCGCGTTGGAATATAATTTTACTTTGTATAGTGCTTTAGTGAAAAAAGGAAAGCTAGAGTGCTAAAAAAGAAAAAAGTAGAAATCAGCACTTTAAACGGTTTCTAGTTTCGAAAAAATATCAGGTGGCAACATCAAAACATTTTCTAAATAATTCTGAGAACGACTAAATCTTGTTAGAGGGTTGACAACTTTCACATCTTCTCTTCAAACAAACCTGTGAACGATCAAGAGTTAGCTTAGAGTGCAAATTGTCTAAGTCCACTTTTATGAAAAACTGTATTTTTATCAGGGTTGGGCACAGTGCATTAAATTTTGATTGCATTCAGCCTTGCATTCTCCAATCACTGATGAGTGGTAGTGAAAATTTTATTTGCATTACCATTCTCTATTGAATGGTAATGCAAATGTGGCTTGCACTACCATTCAGTAGTGAATGGTAATGCAAATGTGGCTTGCACTACCATTCAGTAGTGGATGGTAATGCAAATGTGGTTTGCACTACCATTCAGTAGTGAATGGTAATGCAAATGTGGTACAAAGAATTCTGTCATAATCAGCGCCATTATAACATAGATGTCAAATGGAGATCGCCTCTGTCTTTTGGTATACAAAAGATGGTGTACCATGGGCTGTCAGTTTTCTGATTTGACAGTTAATTTTTCATTTCAACGAAAAATTCACAGTGGCAACATCTCCACATTGAACGTGAAATTTCGCACGGCGTCCATTTTGCTTGAGTGTTTTGGCTTAAAAAATAAATAAAAAGAACATCAAGTGCATATTAACAGTTTGCGAGCATCATCGCCGATTTTAAACAATTTTTTTTTAAATTCCTAAGTGCTGCTGCGTACACGGCATGTTAACTCGGCGCCATTTTTCAAATGATTTTGTTATACTTATTGAACTGCGCACGCATATGAAAAAATGGTTGTTAGACAGGATAATGGTATAATACCATTAACATTATTTTTTTCCTGTGGAGTTTCGGCGTAATGATTCTAAATAGCTAAATCAAATCACTTCGGTTATTTAGACCTCAAATAGTCTTATTCTTGTTCAATTTTAAAAATGCGTATGTATTTGTGCGAAACTGGAGAGAATGCATAGAGAATGAAGTTATCAATGCTGTGCGATTTCGTAGAATTGCTGATACTACCAAAATGGGAGCAAGTAGTATAGTTAAGTACAGAATTTTGAATAAAGTAGTTAGGATTTACTCGATTTCACTGAATTATTTCTTCACCACGAAAACGATTTTAATAAAAATCAGAGGCGTAAAAATCAGAGGTCAAAGAAAAATCAAAAAAAAAAAAATTATTATTGGAGGAAACATATTTTAAAAGTCTTTCCATTATATTTATTTTTGAGGTATTTTTTTTAAATCTTGAATTATTATTATGAGTGAGAAATTTGTTTTATATCTTCAAAGACTATTTCATTAACACGAATTTCCTATGGTGTTGTTTTCCTTCCCGGACAACTCGAACCATGGCTATTATAATATGCATATACGTATGTATGTATGAGTGTACGTGAACAATGGCATATTCGAATATCCCTTTTCCATATTTCTGCGAAATGTAGTAATAGAATAGTAACAGAAAGGCAACCCTGCTTATACGAAAATGTTAAAAAGCGGGAACAAAAATTAGTGTATATACTACATTAGGTTGGGTCAATTTGTAGGGACCCAAAAAAATTAACAGAGGCACATCGCGATTAGGTATGTGAGATATGTGGATAATTTCAAGAATTTGTGCAAAAGGAATCATACGCCTATGATGAACTTCGATCCAGAAAATTCCAAGTGTATTTATGGCCGCTGTGGTGCAGTGTGTAGAGTGCTCGCCTGCTATACCAGAGGTCTCGGGTTCTATGTGAAGTACGGACATTCTCCAAAAAAATTTTCGAATTAATTAAAACCTAATTATTGGGTTTTTAGAAATAGCGGCCACCCGTCGGCAGTGGGCGGCATACCCTCCGAGTGTATTTCTGCCATGAAAAAGCTTTTCACAAAAAATCCGTTCGCCATTCGGAGCCGGTATAAAACTGTAGGTCCACCCAATTAGTAGGAAAAAACAAAACGGAGCACACCTCGAATTGGGAGAGAAGCTCGGCCATTATCGGTATTATTATTATATTATTTCAGAAATTAAAAAAATTTGTTCACAGTGAAAAATGTATGGAAAATTTATGAAAGTTCTCTGAAATACAGCTGCATACATTTTTCGTTTTTTTTTTTGTTTTTTTTTTTTTAAATTGCTAAACTTTTGAAACAGCTGTATTTAAAACTAGCCAAAATGTGTATTTGGGGGGCACTAAATTTCTTTTATTGAGGACCGCCACAAGATGCTGCCGTACTTTTTTCTTTTATAGTAAAAACCGCTGACTCGAAATTCATTTTAGACCTATGGTGTCGTGATAAAAAATGCTTGAAATGACCCAAATAACCAGGGCTCACTAAACAGCTGGAGTGTGTATGTATGCATGTCGGGATGATAACCTTTTATGGTTGAACCATTCAAATAACCATAATCACGATGTGCCGTTGATGCAAAAAATTTGGCCCGCCCTAATATACATATCTTCATACATACTTACAACTTTTGACACATATATTTCCATCAAAACAACCCAATATGCAGGAATCCAAATCTTTTTCAATGATTAATTTCTCATGTTTATTTCCAACATGTTTTCACACTTGAGGTATACAATTTTTTCACAAGTTTGAAAACCAGTAGAGTTCATTTCGAAAATGCATCTGTATTTTTACATATGCAACACTTGTGTTTTCGTCAGAATTGAGAGCATAATTATTAGTAATTCAATTCAGTCATATAAGTAAGAAGTGAGCTAAAAAGTGAGTGCAGAAGAAAATATAAAAAGCAAAGTACATTTAATTCAACTAATTTTAGTGTATAAAATGTTGTTATTATTGTTAAATGCCTAATAAAAAACTGAAAAAAGTTAGAAAGAAAATCATAATTGTTATTCTCTTGTTTTTTTTATGTCAATCGGATGAGCTTTTGTTGCTTAAAAGTTTTATTCTGACGTTTGATTTTGGTTGCAGAATATCGATGGAATTCCAGTCTAAATCCAATTTTTTTTTTTCAAGTGGAAAAACAACAACATTTTCTTATAAAAAAATTCCCTTTTACTGGATAGAGGACTGTTTCTCCAATTGATTTCAAGTTAAACATTAATGCTGGAAATTGCAATACGGATTCGATATCAAATTAATTCAAATGCATTTCCAACAAAAATGCTTATTGGGAACTCCAACGGTGGGAACCGTTATTGCAAAAAGTGAGAGGCACATTAAGTGTTAATGGGAGAATGGCAATTAAATGTGAAGAAGAATCGAACACAGTGTTGTATTCAAACGTAGGTAAATATTCACAAAAAAATGGCCAGAATTCCTAATAACTTCAATTAAAACTCAAAAATATTTAAAATTTTTGTAATTATCGCAACAAATATAACATTGCAAATTCATTTCACACAAATATTTTAAAGATTTCAAAACTCTTTTGATCAGATGTAGCTAACAATCCCTAGAAACTTTGACTTAAATTTCAAATTAAAAAAAAAATAATTTTAATTCATAATACTTTTCAGAATGCGTAATTCGAGTGCGCTTTTGACAACTTACAATGATAATGAAAGATTAAGCCATAAAGAGAATGACCCTGCAGTAAATTTGTTTCACTGCTGAATGATCATTGATGATTCCTTGTTGAATATACATCACTGTCGTCATAACTAAGTACAATTTTTATTTTTTTTTTCTGAGGTAAGCAAACTATTTATATGAAAAATTCAGCAGTCTTTATATGAAAGTATTCACTGATGACTCGTCGTCATAGGTAAATTGTATCAGTGATTCATTAAAGATTCATTGCGGATTTTTACTGCAGGGGATATGTATGTATGTATGTATGTATGAACGTATGGTGGGGACAAAATGTGGAATGTGACGATGAATTTCGCATACATAAATACATACATACATACATACATACTGTACATACAATCATACAGGTGAAACTAATAAAAGCGTGTTAAAACCAAACTGATTTTTACCGCTATGAATTTGATTAAAAAACAATTGATGAGAACTGTATGACCTGAAAGTTAAAAAATTATAGAAGCTTTCTGCTGTATCTGTTTATTTTGTGCCCATAAGTACCGATATGCGGAACAAATTAATATAATTTTATCAGAGATGTACCTAGAATAATTATTACTAGGAGTTTCCGCTACTGTCGAAAATCGACAGTTTTCTAGTAGCTTAGCTACTCCATAATGCAAAAATATTTTTAACTATATAATTATCGTTTTCGATTCGCCATCCAATAAGCGAGGTCGGATCGAACAAAATGTTCGAACCCATAATGAGTAGTAGCCATACTCGCTATCTGGTCGATAAAAGTTTCCCTCTGCTCGCTACCATTCTCATATAAATTTGGCAGAGAGAAATTTATAGCTAGCAGAGAAATTGTGAATCGAAAGCGGTTAATATTTTGTATTAAAATTTATCTTTATTTGATTCAAAACCCATTTGTACTTCAAGCACAACTCTTTTCGATTTTTAATTAATTCAAATTTTTCATACAAAATAATTTTTTAACTTAATTTGGATGGCACTGGTTTTTATACTCAGCTGTACTAGTACACAGAGTATTATAGTTTTAATCACATAACGGTGGATTGTAACAGAGTGAAATAATCGAGATAGATATAGACTTATACATATCAAAATGATCAGGGTGAAAAGAGAAATCGATTTAGCCATGTCCGTCCGTCCGTCCGCCTGTCCGTCCGTCCGTCCGTCCGTCCGTCTGTAAACACTCTAACTCGCGCAAAAATTGAGATATTTTGATGAAATTTGAAATGCAAGTTGGTAGCGAGACTGGGACGGTTGGTATTGAAAATGGGCGAAATCGGACCATGACCACGCCCACTTTTCCTATATAGAAATAATCGGAAAATTGGTATCTCAGTCACTAATATAGCTGGAGCGATGAAATTTTACCCACGTGTTGAGCTCAGGCCCCTAGAAAGAAATTTGATGAAATTTTGGAAAATGGGCGGTGCCACGCCCACTTATTAAGAGTCAAACCTTGAGAGTTTTATATGTCATAACTCAGAAACCATTGAAGATATATCGACAAAATTTGGTACGCGTGATGTACTTACTTAGGCATACGTTTGGGCGGAAAATAGTTAAAATCGGTTGACGGCCACGCCCACTTTTATATATGTATATTACAAAGTGACCTAATAAAAACATTTCAAGCGATATCTCTGTCAAATATAAAGATCTATCATTAAAATTTTGTCGCGTGAGTCCAACTGCGGACATAAAACGAAAAACGCAAAAATTTTGGAAAATGGGCGGTGCCACGCCCACTTATTAAGGGTCAAACCTTGAGAGTTTTATATGTCATAACTCAGAAACCATTGAAGATATATCGACAAAATTTGGTACGCGTGATTTACTTACTTAGGCATACGTTTGGACGGAAAATAGTTAAAATCGGTTGACGGCCACGCCCACTTTTATATATGTATATTACAAAGTGACCTAATAAAAACATTTTAAGCGATATCTCTGTCAAATATAAAGATCTATCATTGAAATTTTGTCGCGTGAGTCCAACTGCGGACATAAAACGAAAAACACAAAAATTTTGGAAAATGGGCGGTGCCACGCCCACTTATTAAGGGGCAAACATTGAAAGTTTTATGAGTCATAAATCAGAAACCGTTGAAGATATATCGATGAAATTTGGTATGCGTGATATACTTACTTAGTCAAATATTTGAACGAAAAATTTCCGAAATCGGTTGAGGGCCACGCCCACTTTTATATATGGGTCTTATAAAGTGACCTAATAAAAACATTTTAAGCGATATCTCTGTCAAATATAAAGATATATCATTGAAATTTTATAGCAGGGGTCCAACTACGGACATAAAACGAAAACACAAAAATTTTGGAAAATGGGCGTGGCACCGCCTCTTTTTATAAACAGGAATATACGAGATTTCTGAGCCCATAACTCGACAAATAATTTATATATAATGACGAAACTTGGTGTGTACACTTTCATTACTTGTGGTAATACACGCTCAAAATTTTAGCGAAATCGGTTGACGACCACGCCCACTTTTATATATGAGAACTATAAAGGGGCCTAATAAAAACATTTTAAGCGATATCTTTGTCAAATATAAAGATAATTCATTGAAATAATAATTCACACAAATAATTGAGATATTATGACGAAACTTGGTTTATACACTTAACTTGTGTTAATAGCCACGCAAAAATTTATTGAAATCGGTTTATGACCACGCCTACTTTTTAACAAAGATATTTCTGGAACACCCTTTTGGAATTTGTAACGTGACATCTTTGTAACTAGAATTCATAAAGGAATGAAATTTTGCACAAAGTATAATATTGATATGCTTAGTTGGATGACTGATAAAAATTTAGAAAATGGGCGTGACTACGCCCACTTTATGCATCACTCGCTTTATATTAAGTGCACCGTGTTTCCATCAAACGCAAACAAACAATGAAAGCATACAGCTGAGTATCTAATGTTCGATTCCACTCGAACTTAGGCTTCCTTACTTGTTTTTTTTGTTTTAGTTTTGCACAGCCCAATTATTACGCCTAAAAGCAGGCAACGGAAATATAAAAATTATTATAGGTAAAGTTATGACAAGTTATTGTGTTTTGCAATAACAATAACAGGAATTTTCTGCAGGAACAACAATTACACAGAAATTTTCCAACGGCGATTGTGCGCGTATTTTCCAACCGATTTTAATGAAAATCAAAATGGACCTATTCTAGGGAATTTCCTTCCTAATAATGGTCTAACTTTTAAAATCGGTTCAGTATAATCGTCTCGGACAAAATTCATGTTAGCGTATTAATATATAGATTTCATTTTGAAATTATAAAAAGTCTCACAAATTTCCTTCAGATTCATAAGAGTCTTTTGATAATAGTTTTTCCTGATGAAAATGATAAACATCTTCTATAATTATTATTTCAGTATTCTTGTCTTATCATATAATTTTGAATAACTTTCATATAAGTATTTCAAATTTCAAGAAAAACTTACAACTCGAAATTGTATGAAAGATTTTTATTAAAGATATAAAAACAATTTGTCACATAATGGGCCATATTAATAAAAACCAAGCAAATTTGACAATAATTTGTATGAACCAAATCTGAGTAAAAGGTCTGAAATCTTAAGCAAAAGCAAATGCTTGGCTTTTATTAATATGATCCAATAATTAATAAAAGACTTTTTGAAATTCGTCTCAATGAAAGTCTTTTAAGGATATAGAAAACAATTTGTTACTGATAACACAGGTCGACAAAATTTCAACAAATTTTTGTATAGAAATGAGAAAAATGACCGTGCTTTCAATAGCTTTAATCAATTTTTGAAGAACGTAAGTAATTTAAAAGATATTGAGGAGTGCATATCGCCAAAAATGCGTTTTTTTTTTGTTTTTGGACATGAATATCTCAAAACCTGTACGTGTTACCGAAAATCTGACTTCAGATTCATCCGAAATCCTTTAGAAAACTTTATATTTCATTTCTGTACAAAAATTTTTTAAAGTTTGTCGACCTGTGTAATAATTACTTAAAGGCTTTTTTGAAATTCGTCTTAATTAAATAGCCTTTGAAGATATAAAACAAAATCTCTCATTGATAATAATTACAAAAGACTTAAAAAAAATACTTAAAAAATAATTATTATGGAAAGACTTTTAAAATAGTATGTTTCCTTCAATAATAATATTTTCTTCGTTTTTCTTTGATGATAATTACACCTCTGATTTTTATTAAAATCGTTTTCGTGTTGAAGAAAAAAATTCAGTAAAATCGGATTAAATCCTAACTACTTTATTCAAAATTCCATACTTAACTATACTACTTGCTCCCATTTTGGTAGTAGCGGCAATTCTACGAAATTGCACAGCATTGATTCCTTCATTCTCTATGCATTCTCTCCAGTTTCGCACAAATGCATACGCATTTTTTAAATTGAACAAGAAGACAATTTGAGTGGCCAAACTATTTCTCCAAATAACCGTAATTATTTAAAATCATTAGCATTTGCTTCATTAATTTCAAGTATGTATATCACTTAGAAGCTGAGGAAGCTTTTTCTAAAAGCTCGAGTGCAGCAATGCCTCTAACGACCTCGCGAATAGTATACTATTCGCACCTCATAAAGGAAGTTGCCTTTCGCGAGTGAGTTGTTGGCTTAAATTGTTCTAAGATGGTTCAAGAAATTATTGCACATTTAATTCGATTAAAATTTTTCAAAGTTCACATTTCAGTGCGATTTAAATTTTAACCCGTTTTTTTCACTTATTCGGAATCAAAATTGCAAAGATAAAATATCCGTATGAAATGTTGTTATGTATGTATGTATATCTACTGTGTTGCAAAAAAGTGATAACTAGTTGTTCGGTTTAATTTAGAGTCGGCGCGTTTGGTTTAAAAATAAAAAAAAGTTAACGTTTTCCCGTAACAGCGCAAAATGTCAATTAAACGCATGCGAAGAACACAAACTTATACACATCCATATGTAAGTATACATACAAGATTTACATGCTTGGCTACATATTTCTT
Source organism: Urophora cardui (assembly GCA_960531455.1). Taxonomy (NCBI): domain Eukaryota; kingdom Metazoa; phylum Arthropoda; class Insecta; order Diptera; family Tephritidae; genus Urophora; species Urophora cardui. The sequence continues at coordinate 136,645,295 of OY482672.1, forward strand.
AATAGAAATTTTCATCCGTGCACTTGCAGTTGCTCATAAAAATGCATACATACACATGTATGTATGTATGCACATTAGACCACAGAATGTATGAGATTTTAGAAAGTACACGAAAAATTGAAATATATGTATGTATATAAAAATGTGAGTTTATTACTGACTTCAAAACTCAAAAATGGTTTAACTGACTGAAATAATTTTTAGCAAAAAAAAAACACCTTAAAAACCTTCGATTAGGTAAATCAGCATGTTTTATAGCCAAGGTTTATCCAAATAGATTTTATTATTTCCGTTTTATGGGTGTGTTTTCTTTCAAAATGCCAATGTGAAAGAGGAGAGAAATGAATTTCAAGGTAAAATTTTTCCCAATTGATTTTGTCTGACATTCGCACTTTTTAGTATACATACACAATTCCAATCAGATTATCTACTGCATTATCCTTTGTTAGATAATTCTTGTTTATAGAATATCGTATATTTTTGCTAAAAAATCTAGGACTTCTCATTGTAAAAGCAAATTTTTTGAGGATTGCCAACTTCTTAGAAAATTTCGATTAGGTAAATTAACAAAATAAATGTTTTATAACATATCGTGTATTTTTTCGAAGTAATGTAAGAACTTTCATTGCAAACACACAAGTTTTTGTTAAAAAAAAGTTTTTCTTAAAAAAATTTGATTAGGTAAATTAATAAAATAAAAATATTAGTATAATAGCTTGTCGTGTATTTTTTCGAAGAAATGTGGAAACTCTCATTGCAAAAGCAAATTTTTTTTTTGAGGCTTGCCACTTTTCAAAAAAAAAATTCGATTAGGTAGGATAATAAAAAAAAATTGTAGCATATCGTGTATTTTTCGAAGAAATATAGAAACTCTCATAGCAAAAACAAAAATTTTTTTTGAGCGTTGCCACTTTCGTAAAAAATTTCGCTTAGTCAGGATAATAAAAAAAAATTGTAGGATATCGTTTTTTTTAAGAAATATGGAAACTCATTGCAAAAACAAAATTTCTTTTTTAGGGTTGCCACCTTTTTGAAATTTTCTAGCTCAAATATATAAAATAAATGTATAAACTAATTAAATATTACAATATGGTTAACAGCTGAAAGGAGCTTAAGAAAGATGATCGCTGCAAATATTTTTATTAGGGTTGCCACATTTTTTTAAATTTTAAATAAAATTTACTTAATAATAAAATATGTGTAGTGCAAAAAGTACTGAAAATTTGATTATTCATATGGAAGATTTATTCCTGGCTTCATTTTTGCATAACATCCTCTATGCTCTTAGTATTTCTCTTGACTTGACTTGTTTAGGAGACATTAGCCATTAAAATACATATGTATGTAACCATTTTTTTGGCACTACTTCAGACTTTATATCAAAATCACTGTGAATTTTTCCACTGAAGTTGTACCTAAAATTTTTGTTTAAGGAACTTGTCTTTTATCCTAATTTGTCGGGAGCGAAGCAAATTAACGCTTTTCTCTGGCGGGTAGTCTAATACTTATGTATATGTATGTATATACAAATGTACGTATGTATAAAATAACATGCATTTATAATTGCTATACCTTTGACTACGGCGACGAAGATGACAAACTTAATAGCATTCAAGAAAAATTAAAATGGTTAAATATACAAATGTGCTTTACACTGTAATACAATAACCAAGGGGTTGCCACTCTAATTGCTTAGCTAGTGTTACCAATTAACGCGGTAATTGTATACGTTTGACACTGCCACTTATGTATGTATATCTACAATGTGGATTCTACATACACATGTATGTTTGTATGCAGTTGGTGGGTTATTTTTTCTGCAGTGGCGTAGCTTTGAAAATAAGCGTGGAGGTAAGAAAAGACTTTGCGTATATTTACTGCTAAGAGTCTACGCTAATATTGCATGGCGAATTGGGCATGAATGGCCAAAAAAATAAAGGATTTCTCTCGAAAAGGTAACTGAACTAAATTGCTTATGTAAAAAGTAGACATGATTAGCAATGTCACGGTAAAAAGTAGTGATCTTTTAGCAATGGCCATTAGAAATTTGCTATTTTTTCCAAATTTTTTTTTAGTATGGAAGTGACTGAAATATTTTCTTTGGTTGCATAAAGTAAAATTGAACGAGTATTAAATTTGTATGTATAACATTTTAACACTCTACTTTCCTTACAAAGGGGTCCATTTGAGCACTTTTGTGAGGAGTACAAAAGATGGCATTTTGAAGGTTGCTAGAGCATTAAAATGTTCTAGGAAATCATGCGCCATAAAATTTTACTAGTGATCTTGTCGGAAAATATCGTTGTACAACACATCTGTAAATTTAACCCCTTTGAAGCACAGTTTTATGCAACCATGAATTTTATATACGTCACACGCAAGTTTCGCCAGCGCTGTCGTTATTAGTTACATGTCAAATTGATGCCGTGTATGTACAACTGTGTGACTATGATGCTAATACAGCAAAAGTAACAACAAGAATTGACAAGGATATGCGCCACAATCGCTTTTAGCAACATTTTCATGTTTCACACACATCCCACTAGCTTGGTTTGGTAAATATGCGGGAGTGTTTGATGAAAAAGGGCAAAGCACTTACTTAATGCCGTGAAAATCTCAGTGCGCATAAATATCTCTTTTTATATGTATGTATGTATGTATATATGTATTCGACTGTTTTTGCTGCTGCACTTCGCTTCACTCGCTTTTGATGGGATAACGCGTAATGTTGTTATAGCATGAATTACTGTTGGCCACAAGTAAGTTGTAGGTAGGAGGGGTTGCAGAAGATTGAGGAGTATGTGGAGTGTGAGATTTATGCATGCACACAGCCTTAAACCCTCCACACAGGCTGTGTGTGGGGGGGATACAGCCGCATCCGCATTGCTTTACTGGAAAGCATATAATTGCATACAAATTGTTTAGCCAGCTTTTAAACTGGCACCTTTTATTTCGTTAAACGAGTAGCGTCGTTGCAGCAGCAGCACCATCATCAACACCAGCACCAGCTTGAAAGCTTAATCTCTTTTAGGCATTCACCAAAGTGTTTCACATTCATATCTAATACTTACCTACATGTACAAGAACGACATGTGTGTACATTAGGCTAGGTTATAAATTTTGTTTTGAAATGAAATCGCAGAACTGAAGAAAGGCGACTAAAAATCTTAAAATTGAAATACCGAAAATAAAAAAAAGCCAAACTGCCTCTCAAATTTAGCTTTCAGCTCTCAAATAAAAAAAGCTAAACTGCCTCTCAAACTTAGCTGTAAGTTCTCTAATTAAAAAGTTATACATTGCCTCTCAAACTTAGCTTTCAGTGCTCAAATTAAAAATTCTACACTGACTTTTAAACTTAACTTTCAGCTCTAAAAATAAAAAGATACACTGCCTCTCAAAATTAACTTACTAGATTTAAAAAATGATACACTGCCTCTCAAACTTAACTTTCAGCTATTAAATTAAAAAATGCTACACTGCTTTTCAAATTTAGCTTTTTGCTCTCAAATGGTATCACTACTTTCTAAAATTACAAATACTAATGTGCCTCTCAATCTTAGCTTTTAGCTCGATTTAAAAAACACTGCTCCTCAAATTCAGTTTTCAGCTTTTAAATAAAAAATGCCATACCGCCCAGCAAACTTAAGTTTCAGACCTCAAATAAAAAAGCCAAACTGCCTCTCAAACTTAGCTGCTCAAATTAAAAAATGCTACACTACCCCTCAAACTTACCTTTCATTGCTCAAATTAATCATTCTACACTGCCTTTCAAACTTACCTTTCCGATCTCAAATTAAAAGTGCTATAGTGCCTCTCAAAATTAACTTTAACGATTTAAAAATGCTACACTACCCCTCAAACCTAGCTTTTAGCTCACAATTTAAAAAGTCTGCAGTATCTCTCAAACTTAGCATTCAGCTCTCAAATTCAAAAGTCTACAGTATCTCTCAAACTTAGCATTTAGCTCGCAAATAAAAAAAGCTAAACTGCCTCTCAAATTTAGCTGTAAGTTCTCAAATTAAAATATTCTACATTGCCTCTCAAATTTAGCTTTCAGATGTCAAATAAAAAAAGTTAAACTGCCTCTCAAACTTAACTTTCAGCTCTTAAATAAAAAATTGCTACACTGCCTCTAAAACTTAAATCTCAGATCGCAAATTTAAAATATTACAGCGCCTCTAAAACTTTCACCTAATCTTTCAACGCTTATGCCAAAGTTATATCAAGGCGCAGCTAACATTTATACCCAATTGAGGATGTATATCCTACTACTAGGTACTTGAAGGATTTCAGAAACTCCTCCTCTACGCAATATTCATTTTTAGTTGACTAGGTATATGAGCAGCTCTGCAAATCCAATTCCTTTCTGACCTTTCCTTCTCTGCTATACAATGATGAACACACTCTCTTGCCCTCTGACAGCAATAGAACGGTGCCGGAGTGTAGCGACAGTTTCATTACCCCTGGATTGTAAAAAATCAACATTTTTACGCGCGCCTCAAAAGTTAAAGAAACAGAGTTTACAGTAAAATCTTTTCAGAAAATTTTCGTATACATAAATGCAAGTCTATCACCCGTATTGCGAGTGTCGATTGTGATAGATAATCGATAATTGATCGACCAAAGAGCATGTAAATATAATGCTCGTGGATCGATCACAGTCGATTATCTATCACAGTCGACACTCGCAATAGGGGTGTATGTCTCCGGCCGTTTAAGGAAACTAAAATCCAACCAACAATGAACAAAGTTGGCAGCTTAAACTTCTCAGAGGGTTTGCAATTAAATTACATATCCATGCGCCAACTCCATGTAATTAAGATATACAGTTTCCAGAAAAAACTGGCCCCAACTATTTAGACAAATGGTTTTCGAAGCCAGTGATAGTATGTCTAGTTCACGAGATGGCTTTTTAACGAATCACTCTGCTTTATCCATTCATTGCATTCCGCCCTTATGGGTCTTCATACAAATGAACGAGAAAGTCTATATGCAACTGTAAAATGATACTCTGCCTCTTAAACTGTCGTGAAATTTCATTCTTTTGATGGATTTACTAAGGCGATGTTTTTGGAAATTTGGCATTAGTTCTTAAATTTATTGCAATGTCAATTATTGCACAGTCTAGTATACATACATATGTACAAAATCTTATATTCGCAGATCCATAGATGTCTACATACATACAAAGCTTTCATATTTCCTACAACTACAGACAGCTACTGATTTTGCAATTAGTGTACGGATTAGCACTATTTCATGTTTCGGTTATGAAGGAAGCAAGAGAAGAAAATGCTTTTATGAACTTAGTATGTGCGAGTAGGGATGGCAACTATAACCGGAAAAACGATTATAATCGGTTAATTTCTTTCGGTTAACGGTTAAAATGTATCGTTTTTTTCCTTTTGATTATTTTTTCGATTAACCTTTTTGCTCTCAAGTCGAAAATAATCGAAAGGAAATAATCGAAGTTGAGAATTACCGCCTTTTCATTCGATTGAGTTTGAAAATTATTTTTCAAGGCAAAATGTTATGAATTAGTATTAATGAATGACTGATGATTTTATTTATTTATTTTATCATATAAGTAAGCGCAATGTGTAGATAAATGTGCACAGCTTTTTTAAATATGATTTCATTTATATACGAATTTGTATGAATTCGTACCTCTTTAAAACTGTTTTTCACCCTTTCACACGAAAACTGCGATCTATTGCCGAGATAAAAGCATGTATTAAAACGAGCAAATGCATATATGTATGTGTGTAGAACAACATTTTGCGTTGGCGGTCTTCAGCCGCGCTTTAAAAAAAATAATCCTCAGCCGACATAATTCTCTTTCTGGGGTAATATCTATGGACCCATCCAACCTTAACGACAATGGGCTAGCGTAGAACTAAACTGGTCTATCTAACATTTTTTCAGAAATCGAGTTATGCACATTTTTGAACTTGAAAATCATAAATTTATCCGTGCAAAATTGATGTAGGTCTTATTTCTTCACCAAAGTGTCCAAACGATAGAAATGTCACTTTAGAATTTACGTCCTTTTGTCATTTCAAGAAATTCTAAAGTGGCCCAACTAGCTTAGACTACCATAGACCAGTATGATCTTACACCAGATGAGTGGATGGAATTGGTTAAAAATTGTAGAAAGCATGCTCCTTTTGATGTTAATAAGATGGTGGCGAGATTTATGTCATTTGACGAACGACGGCCAATGTTCAGGGACTACCAGAGTATAGTAGACGACGGTGGAAAAATTTCCCAAATGCGAAAGGCAAAATTTGTCAAGGGTGAATCTGTGATGCAGTTTAATGATGATTATTGTGAAACATATAAATCCGTCGATATAAAGAAATCTAGCGTGAACCAACATGATTTTATAGAGTTCTTGCAGAATTTTACACCAGATCGGGGCAGCGACATATGCGTTTTGAAATTCAAAAAAATGCAGGACATAAAAAAAATTTTGTAATTCGTACCACCGATTGATCACCCCTTTTACCTGTCTCTCCACATGTAAAGCAGAGATGAAGCAGAAAACAATCCAGAAGATTTTCTACCAGCCCGCCGTGGAGAAAACTAGGTTACTGTTACTTTTCATGCAGAGGTGATCATTTAGGAACATGTGTATGTTATTTTTGTAATTAAAGTACTTCTTTTCACATATTTTTTACTTTATTCATATAATTTTCAATTTGTAGTTCAAACTTCCTTAAAAATTGAAAATTCTAAAGTGGTCTATGTAACAAGTTTTCTTGTTACATATAAATATTATATAAAAAACGTTTCTATAATAATTTTTTTTAATGCAGAATGTTAAATTAACTATTAAGCTAACATAATAATTTACAATATTCACTTAACATACATCAAGAATCGCACACCGCATTAAAACGCGTTTCATCTGTTTTCTCCAATTTTGTATTTTGTTAGATATACCAGTTTAGTTCTACGCTAGCCAATTATCTCGTAAACTGTAAACTTCCTGCAAGTTTTGATTTCAGTTTTGAGATATCGTCGGTCTCCTGCCAGAAACACGAATGTGAAAATTTTTTTAAGTGCCATGTCTGCTCTTTTTTCGGGTATATATTGAGATAATAACAATTAATATTTGTATATATGCTTATGTACATAAAAGTACATATTATGCATGTATGTTTACACAAGAATTTATACAAATATTAATTGCTATTACATCAATATATACCCGATAAAGAGAAGACATCGTACTTAAAAAAAATTTCACATTCGTATTTCTGGCGGGAGACCGACGATATCTGAGAGCCCCTGAAAAAGTAATTTTTTTCGCGGTGCGCTTTCTTAGTGGAAAGCCGACACTTTTTTTGTTTATAACGTGTTTTTTGTGAAGATGAGACAGCAACAAAATATTGACAATTTTTTCGCTGAAATGACGATTTTTTATTATTATAATAAAAACGAACACACATACAGTGTATGTATAAAAAATTAGCTTGTTTGTCCTCTTGGGGTACTACGTATTAATTCATCAATAATTGTAATCGAAAAACGGTTATAATCGGTTAGTTCCCTACGATTATTCGCGATTAATAATCGAACCCTTTCGATTAACCTAAAAAACGGTTAATCGATTATTAATTTTTTTTTGCCATCCCTATGTGCGAGTACTTGCCATGTAGCTTAGATTAAAAAGAGTTGCTGTTTTGAAAGCATGTACACACATTTGTTGTTTATAGCTGCTGGAGTGAGTGAGTGGTGAAAGAGTGAGTGATGTGGCAAAAAGGTAGTGCAAGTGCAAAGATTTGTTAATGAAAGCAACATAAATGAATATGTTAATGTGTTTGAAATGAAACAAAAAGGAGGAAGGTAGCAGCTTAGCCAAAGATATTAGTTAACTAACTGTATGTGGCAGCATAGAAATTATAAGCATTTTTGGCTTTGTTTTATGTTTTTTTTTAGGAAGGATACATTTCTTAGAAAGCTCTTAAATTTTTGCCAGCTGTTTGTGCGTTGCTTGCAAAATATTTTCTAAAAAAACCAAAGCTTTTAATGCACTCAAGTTAGGGTGAAGCGTAGCTAACCCTATGGATGAGCTGAATAATGTGTGGCTTAAGACGATGCTGCTGACAGTGGAATTTGGTTAGCGGAAAAGCTAAAATGTTTTAGATTCAAATTAAGCTACGGAACGATCAACTGCACTGCAGGTAATCATAGAACCAAGTATAGCGTGCACTGTGAAGTACATCAGCGACTCCATCAGGGGAAACTCACGGAAAACGCTGGAACTCTAATCATTCCTGTGAAATTACAAAATGCTTTCTGAAAAAACGTAATAGGGAGGTAGCAAACTTCCTTCTCAAGCAGAGAAGCAGGGAACTGCGGGCCTGAGTGGCGTTGATTACAGTATACAAACCATGGGACAGCACTTGTTCACCATAGGCATCATCGAAAGCTTATTATGCCGATGTCTCCTGGTCTGGAGAAGGAGGACGACGGCGCAGAGCATTTTCTCTACACCTGTCCGGCTTTCGATAGACTAAGATTGCGCATTTTCGGGGTAGATGTACTGAAAATTGCAGATGCACACTCTTTACCACTCGACAAACTTCTCAGATTTATAAAAGAATCTGATAAGCTCGCAGAGGAATTCTGATTCCATTATTCCACCTTTTCCCCTACCTTTCTAAAGGCCTTAAGTGCAATGGGCACATATGTATGAGTGCTTGGGAAAGACAAAGTTTTTCCCCGTCTACCACAATTCCATTCCAAGCTGCGGTGATATCGTTGGTGGCATAATTTATTCCAACCCAAAAGCGTAGTCAGTTTTTTTTTTATCTATTCGGGTTAAGTTAGACTCGCTGACCAGTGATGGCTTCACATAAACTAAATAAGTCCGTAGTCCAGCTATTGAGCTCATTTGGCTGTGACTTACATATATTTTTTCTCATAATTATCTGATTGAATTTAAGGCAGAATACTGAAAAAGTGTGAGAGAATCTGCTAAAGTGTACGTGATGCTCCTCATTTGCTGTGGGGGCCACCTTTGCCGGTGCCTGTTTTAAGACTACCACTCTCTTTTCTCTCTCTCTCTCGCTTTCTTTAAAAAATTTCCTACGAAATTGTGCTGCATTTCGTATACATTACGCAGGCAAAATGCAACCGATAATGAAGACAAAATTTTGCTGCAGGTTAATCTAGTTCTCGAAGATATTGCTACATTCATTAACGAAGGTGAGATTTGAAAGAGATAGAAAAACAGAGAGAGACAGATTCGTTTCTAAATCGACTTTTTCAGCAAACCCAAAGGGTATCTAGTCTTTACCAAAAAGTAAGCATGATTATTATACCTTTCATGAGAATGAAATGGTATTATAACTTTGTGCCGAAACACGAATGGTGAAAATACCAGAAGGAGGCGTGGCAGACCTACCAAAGTATATACCAATATGATCAGGATCATGAGCTGAGTCGATTAAGCCATGTCCGTCTGTCTGTCTGTCTGTCTGTCTGTTTGATCGCAAACTAGTCCCTCAGTTTTTGAGATATCTGCTTGAAATTCGGAATGTGAATGTATATTTAGGAGAAGCTGACCATTTGTCGGAATCGGCCGAATCGGACCACTATAACATATAGCTGCCATACAACCGATATGTTCAGATATGGACATTTTGGGGTATAACTTCTCCATTTGAACAGCTGCGGGAATGAAACTTTGAAGTATTTGTACGCATATGGACCTAAATAATGTCACCGAAATTTGTCAAGATCGGACCACTATAACATATAGCTGCCATACAACCGATGGTTCAGATATGGACATTTTTGGGTATATTTTCTCCATTTAAAGAGCTAAGGACATGAAACTTTGTAGTATTTGTACTGATATTGACCTTAATAATTTTACTGAAAATTGTCAAGATCGGGCGACTATAACATATAGCTCCCATACAACCGATTGTTCAGATATGGACATTTTGGGGTATAGTTTCTCCATTTAACCCTAATCCTCTAAAGCAGGGATGGGCGCCGCAAGGCACATAAACGCAGCAGAGGGGCGATCATGGGCTTTCGTGGGCACTGCATAATTTCCGGGGAAAGGGGAGCTAAGGCGATATCGAAGTTGATGTACACTCCGCCTTAAGTGATGTTCATCGCACAGCGCGTACGGAAACACTAAAAATGAAAACCACATTGTTTTATATAGAGAGAGGAATTCACCAATAATAAAATGTGCAGTGTTACCGCTAAAAAATTTCGAAAAGTGGCCGAAAAAAGTAAAAAAAGTGTTTCCCAATTTTTTTTTTTTAGCTAGAAACACATTTTTATATATTTTTGTGGTTTATTTAATGCTTAAAGCAATTTGCAAGCGGTTTGTAACCTTGGTCTTAAATAGTGAAAGTTTTGAAAATAATCTTTCTGCTGATGCACTGCTGGCAGCGATAACATATTTGCAACAAATTCACAACTAGTTCTCATTTAAGTTGTTTTTCATTTCCCCACGTTGTGCGAAAACTCTTCTATTTCGGTTTGTTAAAACAATTTTCTTGCATTCTAAAAATTTTTACTCCCAAATAACTTTTTCGGGGTTTACCTTCGCAGCGGAGAATTGCTAATGAAAAGTGAAAAGGTAACAAAGAGGCTTTTTTATGTGAATTTTATATGAGCTATTGGCCAGTTTTTAATTAAGAAAAATTTAAAAAATTTTTTTGGTAGAGGTTATGGATCCATTTCGGAGACCACCACATCCCCTCATCAGACTTCTTCAGGCGGCCTCAACCGAGGATCGAACTTAAGTCGTTTCGATTGGCAAGCCAATAGCATCCCATTGAGCTACCACCGCCGTCAGCTTTGTTTTGCTTAATTCTCAATTTTCCTTTTATTACAATCTACATACCAACAACAGTAGCAGAAAACGGCCATGTAAAAACAAACGTAAAAAAGCTTTTTTAATATTTAAGAAAAAAACTAAAAAATATTTATTACATTATAGGTTTGAAAGTAAAAAAGGACCAAAAGTGGCCCAAATCTTTAAAAAGGTTCAAATATTGCATATTTTCAAAAAGTTGGGTTCCGGTAGCCTGGCTCTTAAAAAAGGTTCAAATTGTCACTTTAGTGGCCTCAGCGGCAATTCTGTACAATCGCTAATTTTGCAGTTTTTTCTCGCTCTATTGCTTTCGAACTCCGATGCCATTTACTTCATTAGTGTCATAATTTAAAAAAGCCAATTTATGTCTTCTTCGCTATATATGGAAGTAAGCTACTATACTAAAGCAACAATATTTTTTAAATAAAGCCCTTAATTTTCATCTATGCCCATAAAATTTCATAACAAATAAATAACACTGATTCTCACTACTAAGTATCGATTCAGAAAATTGTGTTGTGTCGTTATTGAAGCAAGTGTGCTTTGTGCTTTTGGCATGTACATTAAGGTGGAGTGAAAACATATGGAGCTTTTTTTTTGTTTTTTTTTTTTTTGAACGTACCAATGAAAAGTTGCCTTAATGAACCCCACAAAATTTTATGGCCATAGGATGACATTTTGAACTGCCCCCAGCCCCGCAAAGTTGAAAGCACGATCTGGTACAAATATGAAATTTTGAAAATTATAAAAGCAAAAAACCAAGTATGAGGATTGATAAACATGGCTAAGCTGAGTATTAAAGTGAATTTTTTTTCGGAAACAACAACAACAAAAGTTATTAAAGGTCAAAGTTTATATTATGCATTCTTTAAATTGCAATTACTTAAAAACTACTGAACCGATTTCGAATATTTTTATACCATTCGATAGGTATTTTGATTCCCTTTAATTTCATATACATTTTACAGTGCGTTCCATAACACCCCCAGTGGGGTCAACCCCCTTTTACCCACCTTACTTTTCATATATAAAATGTATACCAAATTTAAGGGAAAATACATGCGAGTAGGTCAATAAAATTTTACAGGCTTATTTCTGGGCTAGGAAGGTGCCGTTCTGGCTTTGGAACAAATTGAATTTCAAAAAAAAAAAATTCGCCCCACCTTAATGTACATATGTATATATATATATATATATGCTCTCTTGTTCTCAATACCGAATATGCATTAGCGCGTTCAATATTGATTGATAATGGTTGCCACTATCCTAAAAAAATGTTGATAATAATTCCCAACAAAATAACCAAAAAATTACAAACAGACTAATAAATTATCGCCTTCATAATTCGAATGATAAAAGAAACTTAAAAGAAGTACACCTGCTTTGGTTTACAAAAAAAAAATTATCTGAAACGTAAATCACATCTATGAATGAATTTTGTTTGTAGTTCGTTTGATTTTTCTTTGGTCATAGCTTTAGTAGAAATTAAAAAAAAAAAACATTTTTAACATTAACAAATTAAGTATACCTTAGAATAATTTTATCATATTGAAAAAGAAAAATACTAAAATCATTTGTAGTTACCAAATTACCAACCGCAAAAAAATACCTATTTTGGAATTAATTACCAAGTGTGGCAACCATATGCTCAGTTTGAGTTCGTCCTTCTCCCCACCAGCTGGTACATTTACCTATTTCACCATCCCCATGCAATGAGCCGACGCGACCCGTACGGGTAAATACACATATGGGCAGCGTTGCCACTTAAAAAATTTTAAATTTACCAAAATACAAAATAAAAGTAACCAAAACTAGAAACAAGTAACCAAAATAAATTAATAATATAGCCATATGTCCCATTAACGTTAGGGCTATTTAATTGGAAGCAAAACAATATATACGGTTAACAAAAACTAAAATATATCAATTTTATTACATCTTTAAGCCTTCAACAGATCCAACGTCGAGCGAAATATCGCCCGTAGCAGCGTTCTATCAACATTTAAAAACACAGCCAGGTATGAGAATGAACAGACCCAAAAAGCTGACGAAAATCACTCGACGAAAATACGCCAGAATAGATTTATTTCTAATGTGGTCGCTGGCTCCTGTCAAATAAATTATTTGGACTTAAAAGCTTTTTAGTGCATAGCACGAAAATTATTTAATTTAATTTTTTATTGTTGCGGATAAATGGAAAAATTTCAACAAATATTTCCAGCGAAGGTTGAGTACAGCTATTTCACGAAAAACCATTTTCGATCATTAGCACCCTTTTCGGCAGTGGATGCTCCTCACGAGGATCGAACCCGTGATACGTTCCATCTTCAGCCGAACGCTTTTACACGCTCGACCACTGAGACTCTGTGAAAGCTGTTGAATTTTTCCCACTTTTGCCCTATTCATTTTCCTGAAACTGCTTTACATTCAACATTCGCTGGAAATAGTTGTTTTTCCATTTACCCCCAACAAATAGATTATTTGGAATTTGATAATAAAAAAAATACAACAAAACAATTTGGATAACAAATATTTTATAATTTGGAAAAATTAAAAGCGTATTCCTAAAAATTGAATGTAACCATGGTGTGCTCAATACATGGACCTCGATGGTAACCAAAATCGGCCGAAAGTAACCACGTAACCAAACGAAAAAATTGTAACCAATTTTGGTAAAAAGTAACCAAAGTGGCAACGCTGCATATGGGCTCAATCGCCCATGGCTGCTCTAAAGTGAGCCTCTCAGTCTCACTTTAAAGTTTAAAAGCGAATAATTCGTAAACCAAAAAAGCTTTTTGCTTGAAATTTTGGGTATTCCTCCACTTGTGTTCATAAATTATGAAATAATGTTGATCTTTGGGCTATTTATTTATTTTAACCATTTTGTTTGCAATCGTATAAAATTGTAACGAAAAACCGAAAGTGAGCCTCAAAGACTCACCTTAAGTATCTTTATCGTAATAAGCTTACATTTCTAGAATTCAACTAAATTTTGAATCCGTTGTTTACAAGGTTTATCCAGTGAGGGTTTTGCATTGTTAACTCACCATACTTCCCCCGGATTTTGGTGAATTCGTCGTATTTCACCATAGATCTTTAGATCATATGATGTCATAAAATTATGGAGAACGGTAAAGTGAGCAATATCAAAACCATTAAAATCTTATCATTTTCTGTTTACTGAGATTCTAAATTACGGAAAAGATGCGTTCAGATAGGGAAACGAACGATCGTCTGCTTTTATGCGTCAGTAATTTCACCACGAACGTTGCGTTTTAAAAATTTGAAATTTGATCGCGGAAAATATATATTAGAGGCGATCATATGAAATATTTATTCATATTCATTTGATTCTTAGTTTTTCTCTAAATGGCGTTCGCCTGACCCTGGCCGACAAGGCTAAGTTCCTAGGGGTAGTTCTGGACAAAAAGCTGAACTGGAAGGATAACATCATTCAGCGCCAAAACAAAGCATATATTGCTTTATACACATGCAAAAGAGCCATAGGCAAAAAGTGGGGACTTAGTCCCAGCATTTGCAGGTGGATTTACACTGCGATCATTCGACCAATCCTGCTATATGGGGTCGTAGTATGGTGGCCTGCTTTGAGCAAGGCGTCAAACCTTAATGTTCTGAGCAGAGTCCACAGATCTAGCATGATCAGCATAAGTGGCGCACTCAGAACGACGCCTAGTGAAGCTCTGCAGGCCATCCTAGATATCTTGCCATTAGATTTAGCAGGTTTTCAAGTAGCGGCTACGTCAGCTCTACGTTTAAGAGAGTCATCCGGATGGCATACAAAAGCCACAGGACACTCTAGCATTCTAAGCAAATTAGGTTTTCTACCCGGTAGTACGGACCGCTGTACTACTACAATAGTTGCAGACAGCAACTACGAAACAAGGATTCCAGAAAGGGACGAGTGGGAAGAGCCAAATCGGTGCTACCCAACCCCAGGTAGCGTTTCCATCTATACCGATGGCTCGAAACTAGACAACAAAGTTGGAGGTGGAGTCTTTTCACAGGACTTGAATCTACAGCTAGCTTTTAGGTTACCCGACCACTGCAGCGTTTACCAGGCTGAAGTGTCAGCCATAATGGAGGCTGTCAACCGTATAGGACATGAACCTATCCACAGGGATCTATTCATCTTCAGCGACAGCCAAGCAGCAATTAAGTCTCTCGGCTCCAACTCGTTCAATTCTGAACTAACACTGGACTGTCGCCGATCTCTGCAGGAGATGGCCAAACAGACCCGTCTGCACCTCGTGTGGGTCCCGGGACATAGGGATATCGAGGGAAATTGTAGGGCAGATGAGCTTGCAAGGCAAGGCACTACCGAGCAGGTTCTTCCTGACAAAGAACGCATAGGTATGCCGTTTGCCACATGCAAGCTAATGCTTAAACAGCATATCTATAAACTAGCAAGCGATAGATGGCAACAGAACCCAGTATGTCGAACATCAAGACAAACCTGGCCGAATTGGGACCACAAGCGATCTCGTCAAATATGTACTCTAAGGAGAGAGGAAATCTCGAACCTTGTGGGGGTGCTCACAGGACACTGCCTTATCGGGAAACACGCAGAAAGACTGGGTGCACCCTACCGTAGATGCTGCAGAAGCTGCAAAGATGATGAGGAAGAGGAGACAATCGAACACCTCATTTGCCATTGCCCGGCTCTTAACAGCGCCAGACGACGCTTTCTTGGGACACCTTTCCTGGATAGCCTATCTAAAGTCGCGGTTGTCGACATAAAGGACCTGGTGAATTTCATTAGGGTATCAAACTGGTTTAAAAAGGAGGAGTAATCTGTTTTCTTCTTGTGGTATCACAATGGGCCTCTGCACTGGCCTAAGTGTGCCCTCATGGCAGCCACTCTAACCTAACCTAGTTTTTCTCATTGTGTGTACGAAAACAAATTTATAACAGATGTAATAATACCATTTATAATGAACATTCAACAACTACAAAAATGTGTGAAAATTGCAGTTCATTAATATCCCCTATTTTATGAAATTACCTTTTTTATCTATGTATATATACTAAAAAAATTGTCATAAACCGTTATAAGAATGTATAAAAATGCTTCTGCATTCATTACTGCAGAAATAAAAGTAAAAAGCAAATACCAAAATAATGTGTTTCAAAATTTTCCCATAGGTGAGCCTCAGAGTCTCACTTTCGGTTTTATGTAACTTTTCAAAATTCGGTGATTAGGGTTAAAGAGCTAAGGACATGAAACTTTGTAGTATTTGTACTCATATTGACGTTAATAATGTTACCGAGAATTGTCAAGATAGGACCACTATAACATATAGCTGCCATACAACCGATGGTTCAGATATGGACATTTTTGGGTATATTTTCTCCATTTAAAGAGCTAAGGACATGAAACTTTGTAGTATTTGTACTGATATTGACCTTAATAATTTTACTGAAAATTGTCAAGATCGGGCGACTATAACATATAGCTCCCATACAACCGATTGTTCAGATATGGACATTTTGGGGTATAGTTTCTCCATTTAACCCTAATCCTCTAAAGCAGGGATGGGCGCCGCAAGGCACATAAACGCAGCAGAGGGGCGATCATGGGCTTTCGTGGGCACTGCATAATTTCCGGGGAAAGGGGAGCTAAGGCGATATCGAAGTTGATGTACACTCCGCCTTAAGTGATGTTCATCGCACAGCGCGTACGGAAACACTAAAAATGAAAACCACATTGTTTTATATAGAGAGAGGAATTCACCAATAATAAAATGTGCAGTGTTACCGCTAAAAAATTTCGAAAAGTGGCCGAAAAAAGTAAAAAAAGTGTTTCCCAATTTTTTTTTTAGCTAGAAACACATTTTTATATATTTTTGTGGTTTATTTAATGCTTAAAGCAATTTGCAAGCGGTTTGTAACCTTGGTCTTAAATAGTGAAAGTTTTGAAAATAATCTTTCTGCTGATGCACTGCTGGCAGCGATAACATATTTGCAACAAATTCACAACTAGTTCTCATTTAAGTTGTTTTTCATTTCCCCACGTTGTGCGAAAACTCTTCTATTTCGGTTTGTTAAAACAATTTTCTTGCATTCTAAAAATTTTTACTCCCAAATAACTTTTTCGGGGTTTACCTTCGCAGCGGAGAATTGCTAATGAAAAGTGAAAAGGTAACAAAGAGGCTTTTTTATGTGAATTTTATATGAGCTATTGGCCAGTTTTTAATTAAGAAAAATTTAAAAAATTTTTTTGGTAGAGGTTATGGATCCATTTCGGAGACCACCACATCCCCTCATCAGACTTCTTCAGGCGGCCTCAACCGAGGATCGAACTTAAGTCGTTTCGATTGGCAAGCCAATAGCATCCCATTGAGCTACCACCGCCGTCAGCTTTGTTTTGCTTAATTCTCAATTTTCCTTTTATTACAATCTACATACCAACAACAGTAGCAGAAAACGGCCATGTAAAAACAAACGTAAAAAAGCTTTTTTAATATTTAAGAAAAAAACTAAAAAATATTTATTACATTATAGGTTTGAAAGTAAAAAAGGACCAAAAGTGGCCCAAATCTTTAAAAAGGTTCAAATATTGCATATTTTCAAAAAGTTGGGTTCCGGTAGCCTGGCTCTTAAAAAAGGTTCAAATTGTCACTTTAGTGGCCTCAGCGGCAATTCTGTACAATCGCTAATTTTGCAGTTTTTTCTCGCTCTATTGCTTTCGAACTCCGATGCCATTTACTTCATTAGTGTCATAATTTAAAAAAGCCAATTTATGTCTTCTTCGCTATATATGGAAGTAAGCTACTATACTAAAGCAACAATATTTTTTAAATAAAGCCCTTAATTTTCATCTATGCCCATAAAATTTCATAACAAATAAATAACACTGATTCTCACTACTAAGTATCGATTCAGAAAATTGTGTTGTGTCGTTATTGAAGCAAGTGTGCTTTGTGCTTTTGGCATGTACATTAAGGTGGAGTGAAAACATATGGAGCTTTTTTTTTGTTTTTTTTTTTTTTGAACGTACCAATGAAAAGTTGCCTTAATGAACCCCACAAAATTTTATGGCCATAGGATGACATTTTGAACTGCCCCCAGCCCCGCAAAGTTGAAAGCACGATCTGGTACAAATATGAAATTTTGAAAATTATAAAAGCAAAAAACCAAGTATGAGGATTGATAAACATGGCTAAGCTGAGTATTAAAGTGAATTTTTTTTCGGAAACAACAACAACAAAAGTTATTAAAGGTCAAAGTTTATATTATGCATTCTTTAAATTGCAATTACTTAAAAACTACTGAACCGATTTCGAATATTTTTATACCATTCGATAGGTATTTTGATTCCCTTTAATTTCATATACATTTTACAGTGCGTTCCATAACACCCCCAGTGGGGTCAACCCCCTTTTACCCACCTTACTTTTCATATATAAAATGTATACCAAATTTAAGGGAAAATACATGCGAGTAGGTCAATAAAATTTTACAGGCTTATTTCTGGGCTAGGAAGGTGCCGTTCTGGCTTTGGAACAAATTGAATTTCAAAAAAAAAAAATTCGCCCCACCTTAATGTACATATGTATATATATATATATATATGCTCTCTTGTTCTCAATACCGAATATGCATTAGCGCGTTCAATATTGATTGATAATGGTTGCCACTATCCTAAAAAAATGTTGATAATAATTCCCAACAAAATAACCAAAAAATTACAAACAGACTAATAAATTATCGCCTTCATAATTCGAATGATAAAAGAAACTTAAAAGAAGTACACCTGCTTTGGTTTACAAAAAAAAAATTATCTGAAACGTAAATCACATCTATGAATGAATTTTGTTTGTAGTTCGTTTGATTTTTCTTTGGTCATAGCTTTAGTAGAAATTAAAAAAAAAAAACATTTTTAACATTAACAAATTAAGTATACCTTAGAATAATTTTATCATATTGAAAAAGAAAAATACTAAAATCATTTGTAGTTACCAAATTACCAACCGCAAAAAAATACCTATTTTGGAATTAATTACCAAGTGTGGCAACCATATGCTCAGTTTGAGTTCGTCCTTCTCCCCACCAGCTGGTACATTTACCTATTTCACCATCCCCATGCAATGAGCCGACGCGACCCGTACGGGTAAATACACATATGGGCAGCGTTGCCACTTAAAAAATTTTAAATTTACCAAAATACAAAATAAAAGTAACCAAAACTAGAAACAAGTAACCAAAATAAATTAATAATATAGCCATATGTCCCATTAACGTTAGGGCTATTTAATTGGAAGCAAAACAATATATACGGTTAACAAAAACTAAAATATATCAATTTTATTACATCTTTAAGCCTTCAACAGATCCAACGTCGAGCGAAATATCGCCCGTAGCAGCGTTCTATCAACATTTAAAAACACAGCCAGGTATGAGAATGAACAGACCCAAAAAGCTGACGAAAATCACTCGACGAAAATACGCCAGAATAGATTTATTTCTAATGTGGTCGCTGGCTCCTGTCAAATAAATTATTTGGACTTAAAAGCTTTTTAGTGCATAGCACGAAAATTATTTAATTTAATTTTTTATTGTTGCGGATAAATGGAAAAATTTCAACAAATATTTCCAGCGAAGGTTGAGTACAGCTATTTCACGAAAAACCATTTTCGATCATTAGCACCCTTTTCGGCAGTGGATGCTCCTCACGAGGATCGAACCCGTGATACGTTCCATCTTCAGCCGAACGCTTTTACACGCTCGACCACTGAGACTCTGTGAAAGCTGTTGAATTTTTCCCACTTTTGCCCTATTCATTTTCCTGAAACTGCTTTACATTCAACATTCGCTGGAAATAGTTGTTTTTCCATTTACCCCCAACAAATAGATTATTTGGAATTTGATAATAAAAAAAATACAACAAAACAATTTGGATAACAAATATTTTATAATTTGGAAAAATTAAAAGCGTATTCCTAAAAATTGAATGTAACCATGGTGTGCTCAATACATGGACCTCGATGGTAACCAAAATCGGCCGAAAGTAACCACGTAACCAAACGAAAAAATTGTAACCAATTTTGGTAAAAAGTAACCAAAGTGGCAACGCTGCATATGGGCTCAATCGCCCATGGCTGCTCTAAAGTGAGCCTCTCAGTCTCACTTTAAAGTTTAAAAGCGAATAATTCGTAAACCAAAAAAGCTTTTTGCTTGAAATTTTGGGTATTCCTCCACTTGTGTTCATAAATTATGAAATAATGTTGATCTTTGGGCTATTTATTTATTTTAACCATTTTGTTTGCAATCGTATAAAATTGTAACGAAAAACCGAAAGTGAGCCTCAAAGACTCACCTTAAGTATCTTTATCGTAATAAGCTTACATTTCTAGAATTCAACTAAATTTTGAATCCGTTGTTTACAAGGTTTATCCAGTGAGGGTTTTGCATTGTTAACTCACCATACTTCCCCCGGATTTTGGTGAATTCGTCGTATTTCACCATAGATCTTTAGATCATATGATGTCATAAAATTATGGAGAACGGTAAAGTGAGCAATATCAAAACCATTAAAATCTTATCATTTTCTGTTTACTGAGATTCTAAATTACGGAAAAGATGCGTTCAGATAGGGAAACGAACGATCGTCTGCTTTTATGCGTCAGTAATTTCACCACGAACGTTGCGTTTTAAAAATTTGAAATTTGATCGCGGAAAATATATATTAGAGGCGATCATATGAAATATTTATTCATATTCATTTGATTCTTAGTTTTTCTCTAAATGGCGTTCGCCTGACCCTGGCCGACAAGGCTAAGTTCCTAGGGGTAGTTCTGGACAAAAAGCTGAACTGGAAGGATAACATCATTCAGCGCCAAAACAAAGCATATATTGCTTTATACACATGCAAAAGAGCCATAGGCAAAAAGTGGGGACTTAGTCCCAGCATTTGCAGGTGGATTTACACTGCGATCATTCGACCAATCCTGCTATATGGGGTCGTAGTATGGTGGCCTGCTTTGAGCAAGGCGTCAAACCTTAATGTTCTGAGCAGAGTCCACAGATCTAGCATGATCAGCATAAGTGGCGCACTCAGAACGACGCCTAGTGAAGCTCTGCAGGCCATCCTAGATATCTTGCCATTAGATTTAGCAGGTTTTCAAGTAGCGGCTACGTCAGCTCTACGTTTAAGAGAGTCATCCGGATGGCATACAAAAGCCACAGGACACTCTAGCATTCTAAGCAAATTAGGTTTTCTACCCGGTAGTACGGACCGCTGTACTACTACAATAGTTGCAGACAGCAACTACGAAACAAGGATTCCAGAAAGGGACGAGTGGGAAGAGCCAAATCGGTGCTACCCAACCCCAGGTAGCGTTTCCATCTATACCGATGGCTCGAAACTAGACAACAAAGTTGGAGGTGGAGTCTTTTCACAGGACTTGAATCTACAGCTAGCTTTTAGGTTACCCGACCACTGCAGCGTTTACCAGGCTGAAGTGTCAGCCATAATGGAGGCTGTCAACCGTATAGGACATGAACCTATCCACAGGGATCTATTCATCTTCAGCGACAGCCAAGCAGCAATTAAGTCTCTCGGCTCCAACTCGTTCAATTCTGAACTAACACTGGACTGTCGCCGATCTCTGCAGGAGATGGCCAAACAGACCCGTCTGCACCTCGTGTGGGTCCCGGGACATAGGGATATCGAGGGAAATTGTAGGGCAGATGAGCTTGCAAGGCAAGGCACTACCGAGCAGGTTCTTCCTGACAAAGAACGCATAGGTATGCCGTTTGCCACATGCAAGCTAATGCTTAAACAGCATATCTATAAACTAGCAAGCGATAGATGGCAACAGAACCCAGTATGTCGAACATCAAGACAAACCTGGCCGAATTGGGACCACAAGCGATCTCGTCAAATATGTACTCTAAGGAGAGAGGAAATCTCGAACCTTGTGGGGGTGCTCACAGGACACTGCCTTATCGGGAAACACGCAGAAAGACTGGGTGCACCCTACCGTAGATGCTGCAGAAGCTGCAAAGATGATGAGGAAGAGGAGACAATCGAACACCTCATTTGCCATTGCCCGGCTCTTAACAGCGCCAGACGACGCTTTCTTGGGACACCTTTCCTGGATAGCCTATCTAAAGTCGCGGTTGTCGACATAAAGGACCTGGTGAATTTCATTAGGGTATCAAACTGGTTTAAAAAGGAGGAGTAATCTGTTTTCTTCTTGTGGTATCACAATGGGCCTCTGCACTGGCCTAAGTGTGCCCTCATGGCAGCCACTCTAACCTAACCTAGTTTTTCTCATTGTGTGTACGAAAACAAATTTATAACAGATGTAATAATACCATTTATAATGAACATTCAACAACTACAAAAATGTGTGAAAATTGCAGTTCATTAATATCCCCTATTTTATGAAATTACCTTTTTTATCTATGTATATATACTAAAAAAATTGTCATAAACCGTTATAAGAATGTATAAAAATGCTTCTGCATTCATTACTGCAGAAATAAAAGTAAAAAGCAAATACCAAAATAATGTGTTTCAAAATTTTCCCATAGGTGAGCCTCAGAGTCTCACTTTCGGTTTTATGTAACTTTTCAAAATTCGGTGATTAGGGTTAAAGAGCTAAGGACATGAAACTTTGTAGTATTTGTACTCATATTGACGTTAATAATGTTACCGAGAATTGTCAAGATAGGACCACTATAATATATAGCTCCCATACAACCGATTGTTCAGATATGGACATTTTGGGGTATAACTTCTCCATTGAAATCATGAAACTTTTTTCTACTGAATCTTTGCATAAATAACTCACAGAATTGAAAGTATACATTAAACAATTTCCGACTATGCAATTTTTGATTTCTCCATTCATGAAAGGTATGAAGTCTTCGGTACGGCCGAAGACAGCCGCGCTCTTACTTGTTTTTGTCTATTTTATTGCTAATGTTAACAAAGGTATTTTGTTCTAGCTCAAAAGTTCAAGTTGTTACAAAGTTAACAAAAAAGTGTGTAAAAAAGGTGCATGCATCATTACAGCTACTACCAAAAATAATACTTCACCTCTTTTCCAAACTCTTTCCGTAAAATTATATTCTAATTAACCCTAATTAGCCATTTACGCTAGCGCATTTATGGCGGCGAGTTGAATTAGTTGCCATAGTTGCACGTTAAGTGCGCATTGTTGCATGAAATAGTAGCGATTCGCAACATGTGTTGGAAATGTGTTGAGGAAAGAAATTGACGTTGGAGAAAACTACTGTTTAAATAAAAAAATTGTAAAAACATTTGATATTGTTAGTAATAACTTTGTAAACACAAAGCGTTTGAGTACAAGTAATTTTTTTGATGTTCTTTGCTTTGAGTTGCAAAGAAAATGCTCAATTAAATGTGGTTTAGGCAAATTGAGGCTGCATTACGGATGATTTTCTGCAATAAGTAAAGTCTCTCCAAACAATCAAACTCTTACAAAATCCATCTATGTAGAATGTAGCTACATATGTATTATAGGTTTGGTTAGGTTACGTGGACCATAATACAGTGATTTCTCAGTCTGCTAAAAGATGGATATTGACAGATCAGATGTTCCAGAGTGCCAACAGAATCGTCGTGGTCGCTTTGCTTGCTATCTGTCAATGAAAATGTTTATACTAGAGTTTGAGGGTGTTGGCCCAGCTGATAGTTCCGCCGCTTTTGAGATGGCATAAACCTCAGTCTTAAAGATACTGCAATAGTCCGGGACTTTAAGGGATTGTTGTATCCGGATAAAATATTGCAGCTCCCAACCTTGCGTCCATCTTTGATTCATCTGTAAATAAGTTCAACGTATGGCAATTGGTTTGTAGTCCTTTCGTCCATCTGTCCTGCTCTATTATTAGCCATGGTCGTAGTCTGGGGTCATGCACTAAATTGAGGTCATTGTCTAAAATTGTCCTGCTACTCTAAGCCTTAGCGCCGTCTTTTCAACCACGCTTTTAGCCGCAAGGTCCGCGTATTAATGTTCTTTTTATCAAGTGCTGTCCACCAGACAAGGATTCCATAGTTCGTTATTGGGCGCACAAATAAAGAGCCAGTGTGTTAGTTGAGTTGATAGGCCTCAAGTTTTGCCAAGTGCATACAGCACATTAGTGCCTTTCTTGACTCACTCCTCCTATGTTCAGTAATGCCAATTAACGTCATATAAAATTAGCTTAAAATTGCATTCCTTACACTTTAACTTAACACAATGAATTTATGACATTTCACTTATCTGTCACTTCCTTTTCATGGTAATTCGTTCTGTCACTGAATACATCCCGTTATTAGCAGGGTTGCATTGAGACTCCATTTGAGGTATATGCGATTTTGCTTGGTAAATAAAGCGCTGAAAATTGCTGAAGTGCTCCTAAAGGTCCTGCCAGACGATGCAATGAAAGTGCTTTCAGAAAGTGAAAAAGTAAAATTTTCTCGTGTAGCCACCAAAAAAGTACTTTCTGAAAGTGTTTTCCGAAATTTCAGCAATTACTTTCTTACAAAAAAACTTTCATAGTCTAGCTGCGAGAAAAATACTTTTCAGAAATACTTTTCACTTGCAATTGTTACATCTGAAAGTGTTTTACTTTCTGAAAGTTGCTAGCTGATACGAGTGTTGTCTAAATGATCGAACCGGCATGTAAATATGTTTTCTTTATAAAAATACATATATATAAACAAAACACAATTATTAAAATAATTAATTATCACGTTATATTTTTCATATGAACACAGATAAATAATAGCTTAAAAAAACTAAAAAACACGCTTTAGTCTTAAAAATCGTACTAAAAATTGAGAAATAATTTAATTAGAAACAAAACGATGAACGAAAATACAAGTATTTAAGGAAAAGCGTGGGGTGCTCAGTATGTCAAAAAATATTTAAAATCGGTGTTTTTTTACTAATAATTTTATTTTGACTTTTTTGAGATTTCATATATCGTACTCTTTAATTTCGCAACTAGGTATATTTTTGTACTAGTTGTACGAATCGAATATTTTCATGTTCAAATATTATTGAGCACCCCCACGATTTTCCTTAAATACTTATATTTTCGTTCATCATTTTGTTTCTAATTAAATTATTTCTCAATTTTTAGTACGATTTTTAAGATTAAAGCGTGTTTTTTAGTTTTTTAAGCTATTATTTATTTTTGACTTTTTAGTGAAATTTTTCATTAAGGATGTTTTATGCGGACGCGAATAAAAGTAAAAAGAAGTCTGATGGGATGTGGTGTTTTCCGAAATAGATCTACATACATATGTATGTATTTATAACTTCTACCAAAAATCCCAATATGCAGTGAAGTAAACTAGCTTATTATGCAATATTTTCCAAACCCTTTTATTCAAGGTTTTCCAAACTAGTTTGGAAATACAAAATTTCCCAAACGTTTTGTTATATTTTACAATCAGAAAGTGAAGAGAAGTTGAGGTGAAGCATTTGAAAAGAACAAAAAAAAAAAGAAACCTGATTGAATAAATTCGAATTTAGACAACAAAGTTCCGAATACGTTTGTAGCGTAATGGTGAGGTATGCTGCCTACGGACCAAGGAACTCTGGTTCGAGTCCCGAGTGGCGCATTTTTATTTTTTTTTTTTTTTTTTTATTTTTTATTTTATTATTTTTATTTTTTTATTTTTAGAGAAATTTTTTTCATTTTTTCACCTCACGTTTACAAAACATTGTATAAAAATTGCTTTCCAAGTGATGCAGCACTTACTATTAAATGAATTCAGGGCCGTGCGCACGGGGGGTTTTGGGGGTTAAACCCCCCCCCCCCCATGACCAAATCTAAGTTGCAATGATTTTGCAAAAATTTTCAAAATACAGTTTATAAATTTTGCATTGAATTTTGACTCATAATTTTTGACAATATTAGTTACAATAATTTTACGGAAGAAGAATTGGTAAAAGTTGCAAAAAATAAGGTTGGCCAATACATAAGTTCGGCACTTTGAATTGCACTTGGAGCTTTCCGAAATTACAAAGTTGTGTAGCATATGTTCGTTTGGCATTTTTAAAAAAATTGTACTGATAACAAAAAATGTTCATTTTGTGAAAACAGTGAGCAGTTTCAATTAACAAGTACTGTAAACAGTACACGGAAAGAAATTTGTATACTTGAATCAAGAAAAATGCTTTCTCGAAATCAATTTAGAAAATTTTTAGGGAAATAAGAAAAATTGACTTAATTATTACTGGAAATAAGAAATTGAGTTTTCCAAAAATGAGACAATTATTTTCTTATTCAAGAACACTAACAAAATCTATAGAAAAAAATGTTGAAAAAAAAATGTTTAAATAAATAAGAACATATTTTCTTAAATTTACTTAAATGAAGAAAATCTTTTTGTTAATATCAAGAAGAATTTAAGAAAATTGGGTTTCGACGAATTGGAACAACAACATACGGCGAAAAAAAATGTAAAATGAATAAGAAAACGTTTTCTTGAGCGAAGTAAAATTTTTCTTGCTGAATTTGCATTTCCAAAGTTACATGTATTTTTTTTCATTTGCCATCCGCTTTGCATATTTCTGAATATTTTTGCAATTCTCAGATTATTAGTGAAGCATTTGGTATAAGGAGTGCACTATTTGCATCTTCATTTATATTAAAGAAAATGTTGTCATTTCAATAAACAAGTCCTAGGAAAATACTAGTTGACTAATTATGGTTTTCTAATCCCTCATGATTAGTTTTCATTTTCCTTATTTTTTACGTTTTTAATATTTTTAGAAAATATTTTCTTAATTTAATATTTAATATTTTCTTATGCCTCGGACACACATGTGGTATGAATATTAGAATATCAATATTATGATTTGGCTATGTATGAAAATTTTCAATTAAACTACAATATGAGGGTGACACATATGTGGTGTAGATCGAAATATTATTACTATACTACGATGTGTGTCTCTCGCATTACTTACTTAAGCTCGTATAAGAAAAGTTTTACTTGCAACAAAAAAATAATTTCTTAATTTATTTCAAAAAACAAGAAAAAACACTTATCCTAAGTAAATTATTTCTTATTTATTTAAAATCCAATTTTACTTGAAGCAAGAAAATGTTTTCTTATTTATATAAAATCCAATTTCACTTGAAGCAAGAAAATTTTTACTTATTTATTTAAAATCCAATTTTCTTGGATTTTCTTGATATTAAGAAATTGTTTTCTAAGTTCAAAATCAAGTCTAATTTTTCTTGTCTCGGCATTGATTCTAGTAAAAAATTCTTTCCGTGTACTATTCAGGACCTGGTTAACTAGGTTTTGATGAATCATAATGAGTTTCAGGAAAGTTAGAGAACATTTAAATTTATGGTGTATGGGTCTGGATATCTGTTTCAGCAAATATGTTTATCTTAGCGAAAAATGTATGCGAATGCAAACCAAAATTAAAAACCCCCCCCAAGGCTAATTCCTGCGCACGGCCCTGAATGAATTACAAACAAAACCAGTTCTTGCTTTGCATACGTATGTATGTACATGCGGCTGATTTCATTGCAAATACAACAAACCCAAAACAGAAAGTTTCAAGCTTGATTTTTGAGTGAATTTATGCATTGAGTTTATCGCCATCGCTATGAGCGATCGCTGGCTGTTGTGCGTTAGTTCGCTCGCTATTTGAGTGGTTATCAGTTATGCCGTTTTGATACAATCGTATCAAATGTGATACTTTTTTAAGCCGAAGATACGTAGATACTTTTTATTTTGCCGTAGAACAAATTTGATACATTTTTAATCCGTATCAAATAATTTTGATACAATTTAATCAAAATCAAAGAATATTAACCGATTCTTTTTCTAAGATTTTCTTAAAAATTTTAACAGCCTGTGAATGCCACGAAAAACATGTATTGCGAAGGTCTTTGAAAATACAAAAAAGGGCAATATTTTATCAAACTTTATAGTAGGCATCACTGCCCATGGAAGGAATGAGCACGGCTCACTAAAGCTAGCCACACATGACGACAGAAAACGCGCGTCTTCATGTATGCACATTGCCCGAAATACAAGGAAATCGAGGGTTTTTGTAAAAAATTTTTGGTGATACGAAAAAAAAAAAAAAATGGACGTATCAAATTGTTATACGGGTTAAAAGCTCGAAAACAGCTTTCTTGATTAATTGAAGTTTTTTTTCCAAAAAATTTTCGGTGATACGAAAAAAACCATGAAGGTATCAATTTTTGATACCAAATTTTTTGAGGCTGCGGCAACACTGGTGGTTATACGTTTTTCTTTGAACATTTGTTTGTGATTTGAGAAGAATGTATTTTTGAGCGTTCGTGAGTGAGTTTTTCCGTACCCTGAAAGCTTGTTACTTATTGGCTTATATACGGGAGTGAATTGAAATTCATAGAGGCTATTTTGAGGAAAGATAACTTAAAAGCCGCAATGAAGCGTGAAGTATAATGTTGAATGTCCTACTATATGATGCCGTTGGGCTGTTGATGTCATGTTTCGAATACGGAGGAGAATAGAAATAATAGAGAGAACACAATAAAAGTGAATGTTTGAAAGATATAATAATTTAGTTAAATGTTACAACTTTTAGGATGGGATGAAGTTACATACATACATACATACAGGTGAAGCTAATAAAAGCGTGTTAAAAACACAAAAGTCTCCACCATCACCATTCCACGCACAGCTGTTTGCTCTCACACTCTGTGAGTCACACAACAAGCTGTTTGCTCTCCTACATCTGTCTTGCTCTCACAGCTGTTTGAATTTAATTTGACAGCTGCCATGATCCAATTACCAGGTCGGTCCATGGTACATACACACAAACATGCCGTGAGCTGAATGTCAAACGGAATGTCAAAACTGAAAGGAGAACGAAATAATTTGACATTCAGCTCACGAGCGAATGATGGAGAAACTCAGAGAACGAAGAATTTGACCAATAGTAAACACGAATGCATGTATAGAATATGCAGAAGCAGAGAAATTGGATAGCTAAGAAGAAGTCAGCTGATCTGAAGAGCCGACCTGTATTGGTGGATCCTGACAGCTGCCAGAAAATACTTTCAAAAACTCATTTCCCTTTCACCGTGTGGACAAACGAAAAGTAATTCCTGAAAGTTTTCGGAAAGTGGAGGTAAAAAGTGCTTTCTGAAAGCACTTTCATTGCATCGTGTAGATACTCATGAAAGTTCTTTCAATGATTTGACACTTTCGGAAAGCACTTTCATTGCATCGTCTGGCAGTACCTTAATAGTATATGTATTAGATACATGTATGATGCCTAGTCGCCAGCGTTGCCGTTGAAGAATTTTCGTGGTGGCTAGATTTGATTTAATTTGTGGCTAAAAATGGTTAAAAAATTTGGTTCGTGGCTAAAAATGGTGGCTAAAAAATTTTGTTTCAAATTAACATGTTTTAAATTTATTTTTCAATTATTTTTCAAAAGTATTGCATACAATATGAGGAAAAAATCATAAATTTGTGTAAAAATAAAATATTCATACATACATAGTATTTACTTAACTATATCTAAAAAATTATATATCACATTCAATATCTATCATTATGTCGTCATCACTAATTGACTCTTTCTCTTCATAAATTAGTTCTTTCTTCATTAATTTAATGAGATCTTCTGTTATTTCAAATTCATTGCAACATTGTTTACATTCTTTAAGCCATATCTTAGGGCACAGCCAAACGACGCAAGAAATTGCTTTCGGAAAGTGAAAAATTCAAACTTTTGTATTTGTTGTTTTAAAAAAAAAAACAAATACAAAAATTTGAATTTTTCGTTTTCTGAAGGTAATTTCTTGCGTCGTCTGGCTGTGCCCTTATAGTTAAAATTGCATTCAACATTGTATGATTCATTATGTTTCGATTTTTGGTTTTGACAATATTCATTACGGAAAAGGTTCTTTCCACTTCGGCGTTGCTAAGTGGTAGAAGTAGCAAACAATATACAAAGTCAGTTAGATCCTTATACGGTCATCAACAAGCATTTATCGATAGTTGCGTTACTTGTTTTTTTTTTTTTTGAACACTTAAATCGATTTGTGATAATCGCTGAATTGAATTAGCATTACCACATCCTTCCTATGTGCAAAATTATGGTTTATTACAAGCGGTGGCTAAAAACGTGGCTAGTGGCAAAACCGAAATTTTGGTGGCTAAAAAAACACGGCGGTGGCTAAATCTAGCCACCAAATGGCTAAAACGGCAATGCTGCTAGTCGCTGAATGCGTTAATGAGTAGCTGCTTAAACTCCATAGCAACCACAACTGTCATTCCCAGCCGCTTAACTGTTATTTCTGAGAACACAATTACTATCACTTGCTGTCGCTAATCGCTGTGCGTGCAAAGCTCTCACTCTCTCTCCCAAGCAAACAAAACTTTATTTATCACTGCAATATTTTTAATCCACTTCATTACTCTGCTGCAATTTGCGCTCATTCATGCAACTCTGCGTGCTCAGTTACACTGTTTACTTCGCACTTTATTTTTTTTTTTTTAACAATTTTTCAAAAGCATATTGCGGTGCTACTTACTACTTTTTTAAAATATTGTTGGCATCGCGCAACTGTTATTTGCCATACTTTGTCTTGCTGTAATTTACGTTTTCGTTTTCATCTGCGTCTTTTTTCTGGCATAGTTTTTAAAAGTTTACTTGCTTTTATCCTTCAACCTTTTGTTTTTGTTTTTTTCTTTTTGTTTTTCTTCATTTCGCTTTCTCCTTTTTTTGGCATTTTATTTCTGCCAACACTATTACTTAGTGTTGCATGCGACACTTTATCACTGCCTAAATGCGCATTATCACGAAAGTGTGCGTAAGCGCAGTAATAAATTTTTCAAATTTGGGTTCTTAAGTTCTGCGTTTTTTTGTTTTTTTTTTTTTTGTTCTACTTTATTTTTCAACCATGAAGTGCAACACCTTTATTTTTTGTGCAACGATACTTTAATATTATGTTTATTAACACGATATCTCGCTTTTTGGTTAACTATTTTCCGAACCATTTTATGAGTGGTTATTAAGCAATTTTTTCAAGAGTTTTAATTAAGTTAAGGTGAAAATCTAAGACAACTTATTCATCTTGGAATGGTCTCTTAATCTAGTTTTACTTTTCAAGGCAATTTAACCTGGAATGGAATGGAATTGTGGTATGCCGCGAAAAACCATGTCTTTCCCAAGCACTCAGGCATATTTGCCCATTGTACTCAAGGCCTTTAGAAGTGATCAGGATGTAGGGAAAAAGTTGAGATAGTGGAATTAGAATTCCTCTGCAAACTTCTCAGATTCTCTAATAAATCCGAGAAGTTGGTCGAGTAGTAAAGAAAGTACATCCGCCATTCTAAATACATCTAACTCGAGAATTCTCAATCTTAGTCTAGCGAAAGCCGGACAGGTTCAGAGAAAATCACACTGTCACGTCGCCGTCCTCCTCCAGACAGGAGGCATAGGCATAATGAGCTCTCGATGACGCCTATTGTGGTCATGTGCTGTCCCCATGGATTGTTTTCTGTAATCAACCCCACAAAGTGCCGAAGCTTCCTCTACCTCTGCTTGAGAAGGAAGTTTGCGATCTCGATGTTAGGTTTTCTCAGAAAGCAATTTGTAATTTTACATGAATCTGTAGAGTTCCAGTTTCCCTCATGGAGTCGCTTATCAACTTTACACTGTCCGTGGCGATGGCGTCAGGAGGCTGAACCCCTGTATGTATCCGTAATGCGTGGTTGCAGCAGGCTCAGCTCTTGTACGTATCCATTCCACTCGGAGTACCCATGATTGGGAGGACTAATTAAATTAATGTTATTTAAGTCGCCGCTGCTTCCCCTTTTCCTCTCTAGGCTTCTCAGTGTTTTCATCATATTTGCTACTATATCGTTCGCTGCAATCCATTTTTTATTGATTTCCAGCATATGCTTTACGAACGACACAGTTGTATAGTCTCCCCAAAATGTTCTACGGAGCTCGCTTCCAGATTCGTAAAATCTTGTGCACTCATAAAAGACCTGATATACATCCTCTATTGCTAGTGCTCCGCATTGATCGCACGTTGAATTTGAATCTGAATTGCTTAAAACGGAAAAAGATAGGCCTCGAAATAACCGTGACCAGTTAGGAATTGGGTAAGGGAGAAGTCGACATCGCCGTGTGCTCGTTCCAACCAACATCTCATATCGCATATGCACCTATGTGTTCAGCGTCCCTTCGTGGAATTACTCCATCTGAGAAGCAAAAGACCGCATTTATGGTATGAATCGCTGGAGCTGACCGCCCGTAGTTAAAGTTTGGCAAATCTCAGTTTTTGCATGTGTGGTTATGAAAGTTTCATTTAGGCGGTTGTGAAGTTTAAACGACGTTATATACATATACACATTTCCACTTGCACTTGCATAAATTGCACTGGTCACAAAAATATTTAAAGTTTTTTATCAAACTTCTTACTCGTACCACCACATGCTGGATACGTTATTTAAAAAAGTTCATTATTTATCTCAAATGCTCTGCTCTCACACAAAAACTTTTTGTCGTTTTTTTCGATTAGTATTGCGGCTGGCAAATTCACTAATTGCAATTTTCGAATTTTATTTTTTAACACAACAAAAAAAAAAAAAAAGCAAAAAGGTAAAATGGAAAAAAGATAATAAAAAAGCAATTTGAAATGTTTCAATATCCTGCAAACTGTTGATTGCTTCTTTCCCCCATTTGTAGTGCTGGCTAACCATAGCACTTATTCGTAAACTATCCACTTTTGTAGGCTTTTAAATTTTTCAAGCGCTTTTATTGAACTTTTGAAGTGCACACCAGGAAAGCACTTACCACTTATATACACAGTCATTCAAACTGTTTTTTTTTTTTGATATACACTGAGAGAAAAAAAATATATGGAGGGGTCAAAGAAATTGTTTACCTATTTTGAACACTACTTTCTTTGTTTTGAGTAAATTTTCCTTAAAACATGTTAAAAGGTTTATAAAATATTGTTGTTACATGCGTTACCATGGTTTCATATACTTGTTTTGAAAAAATTCATACATTAAAATAATGAAAAATTCTTTAAGCGCCATTCCATTCCCAACTTTCCTTGTTTTGAAGACTTGATTTCTTTAATTTTGAGAAATTAAATTCCCATACAAATCCCCATGGCAACGAATTTGTTTGAATGTTTTTTATGTTTCTTCCACATTTTTGAGAAAATTTTTTTTTTTTGAGTGTATCTGGTTCTTGTTCTCGTTCAGTTCTGTGCAAATGTGACATTTTTAATGCATTAGTTTTGTTTTAAAACTCAAAGTGGCGAGTAAATGTATGGGATTTTTTTCTGTGTGCAATGGGGTGGATGGAATTTTTTAAGCTTGTGTTGGTTATACTTTCCAGAAGTGCCAAAAAATGTTGTGAGTTGCTGCAAAGGAACGAAATATTGCTTCTTAGTATTTGAATCGTTATTCAGGTGTCCACGTCGGCAATTTTGCTTTGATATTCACCTTATATATTTTTTTATTTTTATTTTTGTTTAGTTTTTTTTAACTTAATTTTTATTTTTATTTTCACTTTTATTTTTATTTTTATTTTTAATTTTATTTTTATTTTTATTTTTATTTTTTTAACTAACTACTCTACAAGGAAATTTTTTTTAGTTAAAGCTTTAATTTACACTTTTACACTTAATTTAGATTTTTTTTGAAAATTTTTAATTGACAACTCTACGCAATTTTATTTTAGCTTAAAATTTGCACCAACAATTATTTTCTGTTACTAAATTTTTAATAATATTTTTAAATTGTTTTCCAAAAAGTGCGAAGAAAAATGTTTTTCTTTTTTTGTAAATATGTGGCAACTCTAAAAAAATCCTCCCAATAATATTTTGAACAACAATTATTTCCAGAAAATTTTTACTATTATTTTTTAAATTTAGTTGAAAAAATAAGTGACAGCTGCACGCAAAAATATTTTTATATAAACAGATGGCAACTCTTAACAGACATTTTCCCACTTCATAAGTTCAAAAATAATTATTTTCTGTTATCCCATTTTTACTTCTTATTTTTAAAATAAATTTTTTGCAAATAAGTGGCAACTCCAAACAAACATATTTTTTTGAAAACAGGTGGCAACTCTAAACAAAAATCCTCCAATTAATATTTTCAATGATTATTTTCAGAAAATTTTTACAATAATTTTTTTAATTTAGTTGACAATAAGTCGCAACTTCACACAAAAGTGTTTTTTGTAAACATATGGCAACCCTTTACAGACTTTTCCCCACTTCATAAATTCAACAATAATTATTTTCTGTTATCCAATTCTTACTTTTTATTTTTAAAATAATTCTTTTGCAAATAAGTGGCAACTCCTAACAAACATTTCTTTTTTTAAACACGTGGCAACTCTAAACAAAAATTTTTTCACTTAATATTTTAAAAAATAGTTATTCCCTGTTACCCTATTTTTACTCTTTATTTTTTAATTTTTTTTCCGTGCGAACTGGAAAGAAAATATATTTTTTTTGTAAACAAGTGGTAACTCCTCCAAATAATATTTTCAACAACAATTATTTCCAGAAAATTTGTACTATTATTTTTCTAATTTAGCTGAAAATAAGTGGCAATTACAAACAAAAATATTTTTTGTAAACAGATGGCAACCCTTAACATACATTTACTTAAAAAATTTAACAATAATTATTTTTTGTTATCCTTTAATTTTTTTTTTCAAATAAGTGGCAACTCCAAACAAAACTTTTTTTTATTTTTTGTTTTGTTTCCAAGTCCCAACTAGAAAGAAATATGTCTTTTTTAAACTAGTGGCAACTCTTAACCACTTTTTTTCCATTTAATATTTTCAATAACAATTATTTATAGAAAATTTTTGCATATATCTTTTAAATTTTATTGTAAATAAGTGGTAACTGCAAAATAAATTGTTTTTTAAGCAGGTGGCAACCCTTAAGAAGTATTTTCCACTTAATAAATTCACAAAAATAATATTTTTTTGTTAACCAATTATTACTTATTAAATAGTAAAATGTTTTTTTTTGTAAACATGTGACAGTTCTAAAAAATTTTTTTTCTTTTAATATTTTCAAGAATGTGTAATTATATTATTTTACCCAATTCTTACATTTATTTTCTCAATTGATTTGAAATTAAGTGGCAACTGAAAACAAAATTGTCTTTTTGTAAACATTAAAACTTAAAAAAAAACTTTTTCCACATGATATTTTAAATAACAATTATTTTCTGTCACGCAAATTTTTTTTCTTTTTTTTAATTTTTTGCAAATAAGTGGCAACTTCATACCAAGATTTCTTTGTAAACAGGTCGAAGCTCTATATGATAGCATTTCAGTTTTTTGTTCAAAATTCTTTTTAAATAGCTGGCAACTCTACAAATATTTTTTTTTTTAATATTTAGATTCATTTTTTTTAAGTTGTGTAGGAGTTGCTTTTGTTACTTTTACTACGTATCGCGTAATTTTCATATTGTGGAGCTCTCTTTCCATTGCGGGTCATCTACGCTAAGCAAAAATTAATCAAACATCTACTCAGAGTCCTTTGGAGCCGCACTTAATTAAGAAGCTTAAGACGATAATCCTTTACCTATTATAAATCTAACCCTTTCGCTCCTTCGCAAATTTCTGTTGTTGGTCGTTGGTTTAGTTGCATAAATTTCCCCAACATGACAAACAAAACTTCTTTCTGTTGCACATTTCCCACATCATCATTCATCCATTTATAAATCAATTTATTAGGTATTAAATGCTCTGACTCTGCCACCCCCACAAAATCAATTGATTAATTGCGCTTTGCGATTTTCTGCAGCTGAGACCAACCAGCCAAAAGCAAAGCAAAGCATGAAATGTATTCCAGATAAAGCTTAACATAAATTTCAAAATTGTAATGCAACGCAGCATGTAAATAATTACTGGCAGCTGATATGCGAAGAGAATGTTTAATGATCACAATGCTCTGCTCTCCGCCGGCTGCTGACGCTCTCAAATGGACAGAGCCAGATTAATTCACAAATAACTGTGCACTCGATTGCACTGTTGTCACATTTCTAAT
The DNA here is from genome assembly GCA_960531455.1 of Urophora cardui. Classification (NCBI taxonomy): domain Eukaryota; kingdom Metazoa; phylum Arthropoda; class Insecta; order Diptera; family Tephritidae; genus Urophora; species Urophora cardui. The sequence continues at coordinate 136,681,200 of OY482672.1, forward strand.
GCAGCTAAGCATTTTCTTTCGCTATCAGTGTGCGTTGTAGTTGAGCATCATGTAAGGAAGATGAAGAAGAAGGAGAAGAAGAAGAAAAATTGAAGCAGCACAAAACATTAACACACAAAACTCTCGATTGTTTTTGAGTTTCAAGCGTTTTGCTTAGAAGTACCAGCTCTAAGCCTTTTGTTATGTCACAATCACCGCCACACACATTCACCACAGCTCCACATTCAACGGTAAAGCTTAATGAGGAGCACTTTTGCTGCTTTTTGTCGAAAAATCACAATCACATTACGCGATTTTAACGTACGTACATTTGTGTGAGTGTGTGTGTAAAAACAGTTATGCGTGCAAGTTAAATGCGCATTTGCACAACAGATTATTCGCACAACCAAAAAGCCAAGCAACAACAGCAACCAACAGCAACTAACAACAACAACCCAACAACAACCAGCCAACAATCATTGTCTCTAGTTAACCAGGCAGCCATTGAATTCTGAATTGAGTATGAATTGAGGATGCACATTTGCATTGTCAGCGAACCAGCGACGTCGTAGTCAGCACGAGAAGTAGAACCACAAATGGCGCCAGCGATTACGCTTACTGTGTAACCTAAATCAAACGCAAGTCGTCAATTTAACGCACGCACGCAAATTTTTCATATGCGTTGAACCGAAATTGACTTGCGTGCGTGTTCAGATAAAGAAATAGAAAAATACAGAAAATCAGAGAAAATCTTGTTATTTTGTGGAATATGTACATACCTAACAGACACGATATCAAAAGCAAGTGTCAATTTTTTTTTTTGCAAACAATCACCCACAATGCTTAATTTCAACTGTCACGCAAAACAAAAATTGGGCGTCGAATTTGCTTTTTACGCACGCCGTTCAATTTCGGTTACTCCCATACAAGTTGTATAGGCATGAGAAATTTTTGACAGTAAATTGACGGCGTGCGTTTGATTTAGGTTACACAGTTACAGAGTAGAGGTGCATACATACATTAAATGTGTATACAAATATACATACAACATACCTACATAAATCCTTGATAGTCAGCGTTGTGACAACGTGAAGGCAACAAAAGCAAAATAAGTGATGTAGAGGCACTCTTCGCAACGGTAAACTGCATAAAAATACCCAATTGTTTAACTTAATGCAGCAAAGAAGATCAAAGTGTTCGATAAATTTGCTTGAAAGTGTGAGAGAAGCCGTTTATGTTAAGTGGGAGTTGCCAGCTATCTAAGTATTAAAAAATAATAAAATAATAATAAAACAATACATAATTAGTATCGAAAGCAATGTGCTTGCAAACGCTCTAATTGGAAAATGCATTTAGTTAATGTTGCCAGCTGTTTAGAAATTAAGTATTTTTGGTATAGAGTTGCCACTTGTAAAAACAATTTTTTTTTAAATAATAAAATTTGCAGGCAGGCATTGAAAAAAAAGTAGAAACGTTAGAAAGCTTCAGCCAAACATATTTTTGTACAGAGTTGCCGGATATTTCACAAAAAAAATAAAAGAAAAACTTAATACATGAATATCTTAACAAAATTAAAAAAAAATTTATTTATAAAAATATTTTTTTTTGTATAGAGTTGCCACTTGCATTTTTTTTCTTGTAAGTACAAATATTGGAAGGTGGTTATTAGAAGAAAAATTGTATTGGAAAGCGTGAGCTAAATATACTTTTGTATAGAGTTGCCAGATATTTCACAAAAAAAAAAAAATATTAAAAAAATATATATGAGAGACTTAGGCGAAAATGGCTTTATTTAACTCCTTGAATAACTTAAAAAATTCAAAAGCGGATAAAAAAAACCTAATAAAATTATATTCTTTTTGTAGAGTTGCCAACTATTGAAAAATTAAAAATGGAAATTTTTACACATAAAAAATAAACCTGAGATAGTAATGTGTATGTTAAGTATTACACCACTAAATTTTGTTTGTATAGTACTGCCATCTTTTCGTGAGAAGTCATTTAAAATAAGTCATACCAGAAGAAAATTGTGGGGTATTAAAATAAAAGTATTTTGGAAAACTTCAGCCAAACATATTTTTGTATAGAGTTGCCAAATATGTATGTATATAAAAATGAATACATATGCAGATGTTTTAAAATAGTGTATTACAAAAATAAGAGCTTTCTGAAAATATTTTTGTGTAGCGTTGCTAACTCTGTAAAAAACTTAAAAAACTAAATTCAACTTCTAATAAAATTATAATTTTTTAGAGTTGCCGCCTGTTTATAAATTAATTAAATTTTCATACATAAAAATACAATTCACATAATGATGTGTATGTAAAAGAAATAACAAGAATTTTTTTGTAAAGTTGCCACTATTTTCAGAAAATTAGAGATATTATAAAATAATGGGTATCAGACAAAACAGTTTCTGAAAATTTTAATACAAAATATACTTACTTATGTGTATAGATATTTAGATTTGCCACCTGTTAGAAATAACAAAAAAAAGTGTTTTTAGGGTTGGCAATTTTTTCAGAAAAATAGGGATATTAGAAAATAATGGGTATTAGACAAAAATAGTTTCTGAAAATTTTAACGCAAAATATACTTAACTTTTGGGTATGCATATACATATCGAGTTTGCACCTATAACAAATGAAAAAAAAAAAAAACGTTTGCAGAGTTGCCATAATGGATATTTTACCAAAATAGTTACTAAAAAGCTGCCACCTGTTAAAAATTAAAAATGAAAAAAAGCGTTTGAAAATGATTCCTTATTTTCGAAAAGCTTTGATTGACAAGTATTTTAGAGTTTGATTGGCAAACTATTAAGTATTAAAGAGTGGCTTGCCACATCTTAAAAAAAAACGTGAAATATCGACAACAATAAATGTTAAAAAAAAAATCAAAAATTAAACGGCTCAACAATAAATAAATAATTTTCACAACAAAACGGCCAAAATAATTTCATAAAAAAACGGGTACAATAAAAATGTGTTCTAGTTGCTGATGAAATGACGCACATCAATGGATAAATTGAACAATATCACAATAAGACGCAGACAAAGCACCATTAGGGTATATCAACTGCATTGATTATTGCATTTGAACCCTTAAAGTTGCATGCTCCTTTGCAAGCTCGTTCTTTAGCGCTCTATCTAGGTGTACATTAATATTACACAAGAACACACACCGGCATGTGTTACTTAACCTCTATAATATAGAGCCTATATGTTCACAAATAATTAAATTCGCACACACATACACAATTTACGCATCTCTGAGCAGATAAATAAGACAGTAGTTGGTGAGTGAGCAATGTGAATTTAAATTTTAATACAAAAGGATTTTGGCTTGTGTGCGGCAGCAAATTTTGTGGCTTGAGTGCTATATGCTGCATGCTTATATAAGTATTTGTTGGTTGTTTTTGTTTAAGCCTGATTTTGTAAGAGTTTTCTGCTAAATACAGAAAATAGAGCTAGAAAGGCTTACGGTGCCTTGTAGTTATGCCTGCAAATAATGCTGGACAAAAAGTGGGATCTGAGGCGAGAACGCACGGCATGGATGTCCCGAGTAGTTATTCGGCCGATCTTAACCTACGGGTGGTGAGCTAGATGGCTGATATGCTGAGGAAAGTACAACGAGCTGCTTGCATTGCAATCACAGGGGCGATTACATCATGTGCCACAGAGGAGCTGAATGTGACTTGCAATATTTCGTCCATTGATGATTTTTTTTTGTCAAGGAAAAGGCATCTCAGTGTGCCCTAAGGGAGGTGGGACTATGGAAGCAGCGCACATACGGTCTTGGTCGTATTCTGCTCCAAGTTACCGACCCCGACATTAATACGAAAACAAATTATATCTGTACTGCAACAGTCTTCGATACAAATTTTGAGATTTTATTTCCATCCAGAAAGGACTGGGGAGATGGTAAATTCGCTCAGAGATTCGGCGGGTCCGTTTTCATGGACGGATTAAAGATGGCTTGCGGAGTGGGAGCGGGTATGTTCGCAACTCAACCGGACACTTTCATATCGATCAGGCTGACGGACACGGCGAGCATCTTAGGTCTGAAATTTTCACAATACAGGAGGCCTGCAAGGTTTTGCTTGCAGCGGAAAGTGCCGTTGTCGGAAACAGAATAGAAATTTTCTTGGATAGTTAGGCGGCTATGAAGGCTCTGGGATTTGCAACGGTATCATAAAGCCTTGTCAGGCAATATAGGTAGTGGGTCATGGGCTTAGCAAGTCGACATAGCGTGTCTTTTCTGATCTGGATGCCAAGGCAGCGCGACATCGAGGGAAACGAAACGTCTGAGGAGCTAGCTAGGCAAGGCTCGGCTCTTGATATCGCAGCAGCAGATGAAGTTGTTGCGCCCCTGTGTTTCATCAAGAGCCTAATCTCTCGGCACTGTCTCGAGTAGGCTAAAACCAGACGGAAACGGTTGCAGGCCTGCAGAGTCTGCATAAGTCTGTGACCTTCATACAATGAAATGCTATTCTCAGAGATTGCATAGATGGGCTGGAGGAACATTTCCCGGTATTCACAGTACATTGAGCTATTAGTACCAACGCCGCCCGATTGGTATTGGACCATAACACTCTGTAACAGCCGTAATATTCATGGAGCGGAGAAGACGGTGCTGCAGCTGCTATGCGAGTGTCCTTCGCACTGCCGAGGCAGAATGAACTACCTTGGCAAACCCCTCTTTAACAACCTCGGATCTCAAGGACGTTAGGGCTGTGGGGCTTCTTAGATACCTAAACTCAGCAGCATGCATATAGGGCAGTCATAGGCAGACTATAGCACTTTTTTGCGGAATCGATTCACACATACATACATTCGAATCAATAAAGCGGAAATCACTCTGCGCACTCCGACACAATCTCTCTCACACAACTTTGCCTACCATTAATATAGGGCATAGGAGCTGCCCTAGTTCCCGAATAGGCATGGGTAACACTGCGCTGCGCCGCGCAATTGCGCCAGCGCCAACCCTGGCGTTATTGCGCTAACTCCGATTTGGAAAATGCGCCAACTCAATCTAGCGCCAACTCAATATTGCAATATAGAACCGACTCAATTTCGTGCGCTAACACCAGCACTGGCTGCAATATAGCGCTAGTGTAAATTGGCGTCACCACAACGCCAATAACAGCACCATCCTATATGTGTATGTATGACACCGTCACAATTATGAATGTATGCTTGGTAGTGATCTAAGTGACTCTAATTTAGTGATGGGCGAGTCCGAGACGTTTTATTCGATTCTCTCGATTGTTGAAACATCTCGAATGCTCTCGATGGTTTCCATTCGTATTCGAGTCAAGTCGTAAATGTCCGTCAGTCGAAAAAATCGCTAAAACATCTCGGACTTGCCAACGATTCCTCTCGTTTTCAAAGCAACCCTACAACATCTCGGACTCGCTGCAAAAAATACATAATATATGTTGTTTCCGCTTGAATATTAAAATTGCTTTAAAAAACATACAGAGTGGTACAATCTATTGCCGTTGTTGCTACTCGTAAAATTCATTTGTTTCATAAGCGTCTCACTTCAGAAAATTTATTAATGTTTAAATAATTAATTATTATTATTATGCACGACAATTTAGTTGTGATTGTAAAAATGCAGCGTCCATGTATAGCATATTTTTCAATTAGGTTAATTTATTTATGTATTTGCCTCACTTCCATTAAAAATCCTACTTTCTTTATCAACAAACCTCATTCAGTTTATTTTATCAACTAAAACATATCAACAAAACAACAGTCGGCCCGCCGACTCGGAACAATTGCAAAAACATGTCGCTTGTGTAGTCGAGATGTCATCGAAACAATCTACGACTCGCCGACTCGGAACAATCGCAAAAACATCTCGATTGTGTAGTCGAGGAGCGAGTCAACTTTTGACTCGATTGTGATTTTGCAACGATGGCGATTCTCTCGATTGTGTAAACATCTCGGACTCGCACATCACTACTCTAATTTCCAGCACATTTTCACAAATATACGGAATAGAATGTTTCCAAATCATTATGAAAATTAAAATTAATTGTGCCCGCGTATACATATATAAGCAGAATTGCGCCAAAAGAAATAAAACGGGGATGGTAAATAGTAGCAAGCGAAAAATTGTTATTTATCGATTATTCCCTGACAATTGCGCTAAAGGTGGTATTGCGCCAGTACTGTGCGCTGGTGCCACGATTGGCGCTGGAGTTATTGTATCAGCGCCAAAAAAATTGCGCCATTACCCATGGCTATTCCCGAATTGATATTCTCCTTAACTCTATTCTGCTGGTTCTTTAGTCACGAGTCGTGGTATCAAAAGGACGATTCGGCTAAAATTGGAGTTAGTAGGGCTCGCCAGTCTAACCAACCAACCAAGCCTGATTTTGGTGTGTTGATGGCATAAGTTTATAAGGACAGCTCGCCCTCTCTCTCTCTCTCTCTCTCTATATATATATATATATATATATATCTCCCTCTGTCTCTCTCTCTCTATCTCTCTCCCTCTATATATATATATCTCTTTCCCTATCTCTCTCTATATATCTATCTCTCTCTCTCTCTCTCTGAGCAGAACCCTTATTCCTAATGCTGTGGTTATGGTACCAATCAACATTGCCAATCAATATCGGAAACATTTCGTCATTGGTGAGATGTGGTTATGCTTACATTGATGATTGGAGCGCACATACACAACATAACACATGATTATTACTGAACACATACACAACATAACACATTATTACCCCCGAAACCTCGACTGCTGGCTGCCTGTTTCACACAGCAGATTTGCTGGATCTGAGAGTCCGAAAATTCTCTCACCGTCGGAGTGCACAACAACAATTTCACGGTGCTCGACCAGCAAGATTGTAACCATAACCAGGCCCTTAGGCTTATTAGCCATGAGAAATAGGGCTTACATCATGCGTTATACTATTTTTTTCTTTTAACAGAAATTCCCGCTGATATATTCTCTATTCCTTTAAAATTCTTATACCACTTTTTGAAGCGTTCTTAATCAACATAAAAACACACAAAGCCAAAACACACACGCACACGCACACATACCTCCCAAAAAAACTTAATTCGAAACTTTTACTCGATACGCAATAATTGCATTACTTGCACTAAAATATGAAGAAAAAATGTAGCTAAAAATGCCAAATAAAACGAAGAAATATCTAAATCGCTTTAACGCAAAATGTGCAGCTAAAGTTTTGCAACTAAAAACCGAAAACGAAACGAAAGCGGCAAACTGATGTGAAATCAAGCAATAGAAAGTGCAACGAGACACTCGAAGCATAAATGCAGCTTGTGTTTGTGTGTGTGTGTTTATGGAGCAGGAAATTGAGTTTAGTTGGCATTTGGTGGAAATATAGTTGTACATACCTACGTATGTGTATGTGAATTTGGTTGTGTGTGCTTGAATTAGTTTGCGAACGCTGTGAAATTCGATTTTGGGGCACAACAACGCATTCGATGATTTCTATAGAATAAATTGGTTTTTTTTAAACATGAATTTCGAAACGGTTTTTTTGGGATGCAAGTGGAAAAATATATAGCAAGTTGGCAGCAGAAAAGTCAACCATGGATTTTGCTTGTGTGAATTATAAAATATATGAAAATGGCGAATAGCACACTCAACTGCTTTCCTGGAAGAAAAACTAGATGAAAACAACTTCTTTAAAAAGGATAGACCTAATGGACTGGGAATATAACTGAGTTGAGTTTTAGCATCACAACATTAAGCCTGAAGTAAATTGCATTTTTTTGTTGTGTGTTTCGAACTTAAGTCAAAATGCTTGAGTTGCTTGGATTTTTTCGCTTATCCCAAATTTCAAAAATATATTTGTTATTTCGGGGTTTCCTGAATTAATATAAATAAATCTATTGCGAAATTTTAATGATTTTTGCTGGAGTTTCATATCTTGGCATTAAAAAAGGTACCTTAAGGTAGTAGCAACTGTGCAACTGGATCGATAATAACGCCAATGTTGCACTTTAGGGTTAATGAGCTGACAGCGACATTGTTCCGAGCATAAAGATCCAGCGACTGCGTTGGGCAGGTCATGTCGTGAGAATGGATGAAGGTACTCCAGCCCAGAAAGTATTTCTATGCAAACCCGCTAAAGGCAGAAGAAAAGCGAAACCTCCACTGCGTTGGGAAGATCAGGTGAATAGTGACTCGTCGTCCATGGCTATTTCCAACGGGACCCAGTCAGCATGAAACAGACTCGACGCTGGCGCTATATTGTACCCAGCCAAAATCGTCTAGACGGTTACGCATCATTAATAATAAGAAGAAGAAGAAGAAGAAGAAGAAGAAGAAGAAGAAGAAAAAGAAAAATAATAATAAGAATAATAATATAAAGAAAAATAATAAAAAGAGGAAAAAGAAGAAGAAGAAGAAGAAGAAGAAGAAGAAGAATAACTGCCGTTAGAAAAATGCACTTCTCACATTGAAATTTTAAGTTCCGACTTTAAATGCGCACACAGAACAAAAGACCTATATCCATCTAGTAAAACCCGCAAACCCTTTTTCTCCCTCAGGTAAATTTTTTTTTGCCATTTTTTCGCCATAAAATCTCACTTGGGGTCTCCTTAAACAAAATCTTTGTACAAAAACCTGAAAGACCATAGGAAATAAAAATACTGTGACACAAATTGAGGGTTGTTGTCTGGGGGCGGAAAAATTCCCATAGAGAACAAAAGACCAATATCCATCTACTAAGACCCGCAAACCCTTTTTCTACCATTTTATATTTCTGAAATTTTTTCTGAATGATTTTTAAATAAATGAAAAAAGGGTTAAAATACATATCGTATGGTAATATGTTGTTAGCAAACATATAGTAAAAGTTCGTCGAGCATTAATTTCGTAGAATACTTTAACCCGCTAACACCTTTATGAAGAGATCTTTTTGACACCTTTTTTAGAAAGTCCGAGAAAAATAGCAATCCGAAGGTCGCTAGAGAGTTAAAATTTCCAGAAAATTATTCGCCATAAAATTTCACTTGGGGTCTCCTTAGACAGAATCTTCGTACAAAGGCCCTTAAAGACCTGTAGGAAATAATAAGCGAACATCACGCCTAGAAGTATGCAACAAATTTTATATGCTAATTTATTTTATGAATAACATACCTGTGTAAAGAAAGTGTTATAGCATTGACAGACGGCAGCGATAATCCGGAATATCTAGCTAATTCGGAGTTAACTGGAGGTAATCCGGATTATCTCTTGAGTTAGTCCTCAAAATTTTAACGGATTAGGGCATTTTGTAATGATTCTCGGCGAAAAATCTCTATTGTAAATGAAAGTGAAGAAAAAGAAGAATCCAAGGCAGATCTAGGAAGTTAGGCGCATAGCCGAGTTCAGAGATTTCTGATGTAATTTGTTATTTTATTTGGTAGAGTGTAATGTCAAAATGATATTTCGCATTGGTTGAAATCTGAATTCGCTTGGGACTCGCCCATTCCTATTGAACATGATGTGAATTCGCTTTGATTTTGACATTCCACGCTACCTTTGGAAATAAAAAAGAAGTTTTTTAATTCGCCGCTGCGCCTACCTTCCTTCTGCTGTTTTGTTAATCCGCAATATTTGCCGTCTGTCAGGGTAAAATTTGAATCGAATAAAGTGTTGCGGTAATCGGGATTATCGCTGCCGTCTGTCAAGAATATTAGATTAGTTCGATTATTCAGAGGAATACATATGTACATATATGTTTTTCTTCAAAATAAAGTAAGATCACTTAAGATACAGCAAGATCATCTGCCCATTATAACCATCAAAACAAACAAATCCTGAAAATGTCCCATTGGGCAACCGCTTCGCTCACATACAGATCAATTCACACAGAGTCCGACCGATGCAACCCTACAAAAAAGTTGTGCTTATTGTTGACGAATCAGGTGTAAAAAGGGAGTACTCTCGCAGCGCTGCTTCTATTATGCACACACTCTCTCTGCTTCTAACTTTCTTATACTTATCTAGGCCTTATTTCGCATGGCGGATAAGCCTTTGGAAAAGGTGTGCTTTTAGAGAGAGAAAAAGAGTACTCCTTATGGTCTGATGACATCAACACAGGAAAATCAGCCTTATTTTAAGACTTAGGCCATACAAATTTGCTAGCCTTATAATTTTCAGGCCTTCATTCGTAAACCTTTAAATTTCTGTTTTAATACTTAAACAGAGCTTAGATTTTTTGGTGGGAATGCATACACACACACAGTCAGTCATACACCCACAGCAAAAACAGCAGCACAGATTGCAATCAACACAATGGCAGAAGTTGCCATTTTGAATTGCGCAATAAAATTAAATGATTTTATTGCTGCTCTTTTATGTGCTGTCGCTGCCTCAAAAGCTAAAATGCGCTGTCCGTACGTCTGTAGCTCAGGTTTTGAATTTCTCTATGCACGTAGAGACATACATACATACTTATACAGATATGCATGTACATATCTATCTACGTATCTATGGCCCAGTTGCTGTTGCATATTTTTTACGTTAACATTTCATTAAACTTGTTTTTTGTTTCGTTTTTTTTTGTTTTTACGACGCACGAACTTTACTTGTAATTGTCCATGGTTTTTGTGCATTTATGCATGTTATTTCGCTCTGTTTTTATCGTTGTTATACTCAGTTGTGCGGTCACTAGGTTTAGTTAATGCAGTGCGCTGTTGCGTATACCTACTACGCAACATTGTAATAGTTGGCGGGTGTTGTTATGGCATTTTTTTCTACTTTTCAAGCCACAACTGAGTAAACCATAGTCGCTTGCAGTCGCATTTAGATTCTCTTGCATTTGCCTTTTTTGCATTTAAACTACTTTTTAGCACAATTTGTCTATGTGCTGGTGTGTGTGTGTGGGTTTTATTGGATTCTGACTAGAAATGTTGCTAATTAGTTTGAATGCCAGAGCATAAACTTGCATACATACCCACATGTACTTAATATTTTTTTTTGAAAGTTTTCATGCTGAGTTTTGAATAACAAATGAATGTAGCGAAGTAGTTATGCATATGTATGCATGTGTGTATATAGCACAGAAGAAAGGTCAAGGGCGAAATGTGCAATTCTTAACAACAAATGCCTTTAAGGCTGAATTAACTTAAAAATGCGTTTGCATTGCAAATTTTCAGCAGATAGTAAGTGCGTGAATTGCGAAAGAAAAAACCAAATTGGACATCATTATCATTATCATCATTAAGATCATTTTTATTATTATTAATATCATCATCAATATGATATTTAACATCATTATCATTGTCATCATAAACATCATTATCATCATCATCATTGCGTCATTACATACTATATGATTAATATCATCATTATCATCATCAAAATGATCATGTTATCATCGTCGTCATTGTCATAATTATCGATATCATTATCATCGTTCAAAACCTCATTTAAACATCATCATCATTATCATTATCATCACCATCATCATCATCATCACCATCATCATCATCATCATCACCGTCATCATCATCATCATCATCATCATCATCATCAGCATCATCATCATCATTATCATCATCATCATCCTCATCATCATCATCATCATCATCATCATCATCATTATCATCATCATCATCATCATCAGCATCATCATCATCATCATTATCATCATCATCATCATCATTATCATCATCATCATCATCATCATCATCATCATCATCATCATTATCATCATCGTCACATACTCCTCATCATCATCATCATCATCATCATCAAATATCATCATCATCATCATCATCATCATCATCATCATCATTATCATCATCGTCACATACTCCTCATTATTACCATAATTATCATCATCACCATCATTATCAGAATCAATATTATAATCATCATAGGCATGCATTGTCATTATAGTCATCATCATTATTATTGCCGTAAATATTCCTTTGAGCCTTTAAACTAAACGTTTACGGGCCCTCAGACGCCCTCCAAAGCACTTCAGATTCTTTTTTGGCCATCTAAGCCATTAAAACAACACTTTAAACAAAATAATGCGATTGTAAGAAAAATAATTCAGTTGAAAAATTATCCTTGAATCTTCGTAATAATAAAAGCGCCTCAATTATTTAAAATACACACACACGCATATATGTATGCACTTATCTATTACTTAATAACACAAATTCAACACATTTACATAATTTGCATGCTTGTTTGTTTGTGTAAAGCAATCAACAGTTTGAAACAAAAATAAATTAATTTCAATGCAATCTTTCAAGCACCAAAAATTACGCTCATAACTTATTTGTGTTGGGGTGAAGAAAGAAAAGAAACGAAAAGAAAAGAAACAAGTAAGGAAGCCTAAGTTCGAGTGGAATCGAACATTAGATACTCAGCTGTATGCTTTCATTGTTTGTTTGCGTTTGTTCGATATAGGGTGTATTTTATATGACACGAGTGCTGCATAAACAGGGCGCAGCCACGCCCATTTTCAAAATTTGTATCAATCATCCAAATAAGCATATAAATATTATTGTTAGTGCAAAATTGCATCCCTCTATGACTTTTAGTTACAAAGACTTCACGTTACAAATTCCAAAAGGGTGTTCCAGAAATATCTTTGTTAAAAAGTAGGCGTGGTCATAAACCGATTTCAATAAATTTTTGCGTGTCTATTAACACATGTTATAAAAGTGTATAAACCAAGTTTCGTCATAATATCTCAGTTATTTGTCGAGTAATAGGCACGTAGATTCCTTTGTATAAAAAGAGGCGGTGCCACGCCCATTTTCCAAACTTTTTTATTTTTTGTTTCCGGTCTATTGTAGAACTCATGTCACAAAATTTCAGTGATAGATCTTTATATTTGACAGAGATATCGCTTAAAATGTTTTTATTAGGTCACTTTATAATACCCATATATAAAAGGGGGCGTGGTCGTCAACCGATTTTGGTAATCTTTCGTCCACACATTTGGCTAAGTAAATATATCACGCGTACCAAATTTCATCGATATATCTTTAACGGTTTCTGAGTTATGGCTTATAAAACTTTCAATATTTGCCCCTTAATAAGTGGGCGTGGCACCGCCCATTTTCCAAAATTTTTATATTTTTTGTTTTATGTCCCTAGTTGGTCTCCTGCCACAAAATTTCAGTGATAGATCTTTATATTTGACAGAGATATCGCTTAAAATGTTTTTATTAGGCCCCTTTATAGTTCCCATATATAAAAGTGGGCGTGGCCGTCAACCGATTTTGATAATTTTTCGCCAAAACATTTGTCTAAGTAAGCAAATTACGCAAAACAAATTTCATCGATATATCTTCAACGGTTTCTGAGTTATGACATATAAAATTTCAATGTTTGCCCCTTAATAAGTGGGCGTGGCACCGCCCATTTTCCAAAAATTAATCAAATTTCTTCATAACGGCCTGAGCTCAATACGTGGGTAAAATTTTATCACTCTAGCTATATTAGTGGCTGAGATACCAAATTTCCGATTTTTTCTATATAGGAAAAGTGGGCGTGGTCATGGTCCGATTTCGCCCATTTTCAATACCAACCGTCCCACTCTCGATACCAACTTGCATTTCAAATTTCATCAAAATATCTAAATTTTTACGCGAGTTATCCTGCGTACGGACGGACGGACGGACGGACGGACGGACGGACATGGCTCAATCGATTTCTCTTTTCACCCTGATCATTTTGATATATATAAGTCCATATCTATCTCGATTATTTCATTATGTTACAATCCACCGTTATGAAATCAAAATTATAATACTCTGTGTACTAGTACAGCTGAGTATAAAAATAAACCAATAAAAAAATTGAAAACGCAAATTCGCGCAATCTGTTACCCTCGCCGAACGACTTACAAACTCAAATTCAATTGAATGAATATCTAGCACGCTAAGAGACACGCGACCGCAGTGCAAATATTCGTATATCACAGGGTTGCGTGATTTTGATTTGACTGAATCACTAATCAAAAATATTTTCTGATTCTTGATTTAAAATATTTTCAAATCAAAGATAATTTTTATTTGTGATTCGTTTGAAAAAAGAATCAGAAATACCCTTTGATTCGTGATTCAAACTATTTTCAAATCAAAGATAAATTTTATTTGTGATTCGTTTCACAAAAGAATCAGAAATATCCTTTGATTCGTGATTCTAACTATTTTCAAATCAAAGATAAAATTGATTTGTGATTCATTTCTCAAAATAATCAAAAATCGTTTTTGATTCTTGATTCAAACTTGATTTCGAATCAAGATTCTTAATAAATTTTTGATTCGAATCAAATCAAAAATTTTATTCGAATCAAAAATTTATTTAGAATCAAAAATACTGTAGCATATCAGAAAAAGATTTTTGATTCTTTTGAGAAATGAATCACAAATCAAATTTATCTTTGATTTGAAAATGGTTTGAATCACGAATCAAAGGGTATTTTTGATTCTTTTGAGAAATGAATCACAAATAAAAATTATCTTTGATTTGAAAATAGTTTGAATCACGAATCGAGTTGATTCTTTATTTGAAAGTTGATTTGAAATCAAAATTGATTCGAATCACGCAACGCTGGTATATCATTTCGAGTGCTCATGCTTTGGCAGATATAGTATAAGTAAGCACTTGCTTTTGTATAAGAAAAAAAAAATAAAAAACCAAACTTTTTGCTCTGGCAAAGTGATAATTCAAAAATTTATCAAGGACGACGATATATTTCCATATGAAACCTCGTGGAATTTGTCGATAAGACAAAATAGACCACCAAACACAGCAAAATTGTGAGTGAGTGAGTGGGTAGTGTAAGCTCAGTAATAAGGACACGAATAAATTAGAATAAAAGCAATAAGAAATTGGTTGAAAGGCAGAACAAGAGGAAGATTTGCGAAGGAGGAAGTAAAAAAAGATATTAATTGAGTACAAGGTGTTGGGGAAGTTATCAACTAGGTGATTGTACTAAAATAACATACAAAGATTAGCCAATAATACGTATGCACGTGAGCTAAAGAGATTTTTAAGAGCCTTTCAGCAGTGACTGAGAACTGGCTCTAAAGGAATATAGAGCAGAACAGTTGGTAAAAATATGGAAAATTTCACACAATTATAATAACTTACAAAATTTCCCAAAAAAGGGAAATTTTTGTAAAATCAACTAAAATTGTGTGCTTGAACGTCATAGTGGCGAAATTGAAAAAAAAAAGAAAAATGCCGCAAATTAAAATTTCCGAAAAAGGGATTTTTTTTCAAATTAGATAAAATCTAAAATCGATATTAAAATTTAATAACTAAAGATAGTAAATTTCTCACAATTATATTAATTTATAAAATTTCACAAAAATGGAAATTTTTCTAAAATCAACTAAAATTGTTTACCCAAACGTCTTAACCAGTCATAGTGGCGAAATTGAAAAACATTTACCTGAAATTAAAATTTCCCAAAAAGGGAAATTTTTCCAAATTAGATAAAATCGTTTTTTTAAACCTGAATAACTAAAAATGATAAACTTCACACAATTTTTCTAAATTATCAACTAAAATTGTTTCCTTGAACGTCACAGTGGCGAAATTGAAAAAAATTGGCCTCAAATTAAAATTTCCCAAAAAGGGAAATTTTTCCAAATTAGATAAAACCGTCTTTTAAACATTATTAACTAAAAATTGCAAATTTCACAAAATTTTACTAATTTAGAAAATTTCCCCAAAAGGGGAATTTTTCTAAAATCAACTAGAATTGTTTGGCTAAACGTCTTTGCGTCATAGTGTCGAAATAAAAATAATTCCACCAAATTAAAATTTCTTTTAAACCTTATTAACTAAAAATGGTAAGTTTCACAAAATTTTACTAATTTAGAAAATTTCCCAAAAAGGGAAATTTTTCAAAAATCAACTAAAATTGTTTAGCTAAATGTGTAAATGGGTCATAGTGTCGAAATAAAAAAAAAAAATTACCCCAAATTAAAATTTCCCAAGAAACGAATTTTTTCGCAAATTGAATATAATCATTTCTCCCAACCAGTTTAACCAGTCTAACCAGTCATAGTGGCGAAATTGACAACATTTTCTTCAATTAAAATTTGCCAAAAAGGAAAAAGTTTCAAATTGGATAAAATCGTTTCTCTTAAACCTTAGTAACTAAAAATGGTAAATTTCACAGAATTTTTCTAATTAGAAAATTTTCCAAAAAGGGAAATTTTTCTAAAATCATCTAGAATTGTTTAGCTAAATGTGTAAATGGGTCATAGTGCCGAAATAAATTTATAAATTACCCCAAATTAAATTTTCCAAAAGGGGAAATTTTTTAATAGTGAGACAAAATTGTTTCTTAAACTTCAGTGAGTCATTGTGATCAATTTGATTCTATTTTACTAATTACCAAAATTTCCCAAAAAGTGAGATTTTTTAAAAATGTCGTTTTCCAGAATTTTAGATACTAAGAAAACTTATTGTGGTTTGTTTGAAGAGATGGCCGTTCAAACAACTCAATTTATATAAGAGCATATCCATCTCAGAGCCAAAGAAAAAAACTGTTAGTGACTAACTTTTGCTTTACCCTGTACCCGCGCAACTACACGTACATACATATGTATTTATTAACACAATTTTGCGTTGACTTGCCGCTTACCCTTCTTCTTGTTGGCACCTTGAAACTACTGCTACTGCTGCTGCTAACGATCGACAGCATCTCTTTCGCTAACTGCTCTGCTAACTGTTTTGTGTTGAGCGCCTTTGTGTCAAACTTTTTTATTTATGCCAAATTTGTGAAAACGTACCACAACCATATGATGGCGGTGGCATTTTACATGTCCTATACATACACACATACAAACGAACATAATTCTATTATCAAATTTATTTTATCCAACACGCAAACGGGCAAGTTGCAGCGCGCTACCAAACACCAAGAACTTTTGGCGCTTTTGTTGCCGAAGTATTTAAAAGTTTTTTAGTTTAGTCAAATGGCGGAAAATGTGCAAAACGCCACAATTGCCGCACATTTACGTATGAATGTATGCACATCCAAGTGCATACGAGTATGCTTTAGGGCAGTGGCGCACACAGAAAAAAATTTTGGGGGGGGGGTTTCAATATCCAACGGAAAATTAAAAAAAAATACTTAAAACTCGTCCAGACAATTTTTACTTAAATTTATGTTTGGGGAGTGGACCTACGTATGCACACATTAAACAAAGACACCTTTTAAATCTCAATTCATTGCATTTTCTCTGTATTTAAACTAAAACTAACAAGTAAGGAAGCCTAAGTTCGAGTGGAATCGAACATTAGATACTCAGCTGTATGCTTTCATTGTTTGTTTGCGTTTGTTCGATTAGGGTGTATTTTATATGAATCAAGTGCCGCATAAAGTGGGCGCAGCCACGCCCATTTTCAAAATTTTTATCAATCATCCAACTAAGCATATAAATTTTATTGTTAGTGCAAATTTGCAGCCCTTTATGACTTCTAATTACAAAGATCTCACGTTACAAATTCCCAAAGGGTTTCCCAGAAATATCGTTGTTAAAAAGGAGGCGTGGTCATAAACCGACTTCGCTAAATTTTTGAGCATGTATTACCACAAGTTACTAAAGTGTACAAACTGATTTTCGTCAAAGCATCTTAATTATTTGTAGAGTTATGGGTTCCGAAATCTCGTAGATTCCTTTGTCTGAAAAGAGGCGGTGCCACACCCATTTTCCAACATTTTTCTAGTTTTTGTTTTATGTCTATAGTTGGATTCATGACACAAAATTTCAATGACATATCTTTATATTTGACATAGATATCGCTTAAAATATTTTTTATTATGCCCCTTAATAGTTCCGATATATAAATTTGGGCGTGGTCGTCAATCGATTTTGGCAATTTTTCGTCCAAACATTTTCCTAAGTAGGTAAATTACGCGTACAAGAACAAAACACACGTACGCACATAATTCATTTGTTCTATTCTCATTCACGCTCTAATCATTAGTGACAAGTGTTGCCGCGAGCTAAAAAAAATTAAGTATATGTTGCCAAGCAAAAAAAGTATCAAAAGCACAACCGTGGTTTTAAAAATTTTCATTTGAAAAACAAATAATAAGTAAAGTTGTGTATCTAATTCAGACCAGTTTTTTCTGGTTGTTTTTTTTAAAAATATAGACATTTTAGTTAAGACACTCAAGAATTTTTTTGCAAATAGCATAATTTTTTTTAATTTAAATTTATTTCACAACAGTTTGCTCATGGAACGAAAACTGAAAGTCATAATAAATGAGTTTTTATTTTTCCTGTATTATGATTAACAATAAACTCTAAAAAAATAATAGAAACCTTATTGGTGACTTTTCAGTTCAGAACTAATTTTCAAAAGAAGTCCATTTTCGACTCACCATTCCCCTTAAATCTAAAAAAATCCAGCCACAGAGTTATAAGGCAAACTCATTACTTTGAAGCAAATTAAAAAAATGTCTCTGTCCAGTTTATATTTTTCTGGGTTTTTTTATTGGCCTACATTCCCACAACTTTTTAATACTATCCAGATATAATAGGTTTGTATTTAGTTTAACATTTTCATAGTTTCAAAAATTAAATTCTATCAGCAGAAAAGTATGAAAATAGGCCGTTTGTGAACAAAAAAGTATCAAATCACAAAATTTAGAAAAAAAAAGTATCAAAAAAGATACAATTGTATCAAAACGGCAACGCTGTTAGTGACTAATGTATTCATTTATTTTAAATATTCATACATCGTCGGCAGAAAGATTGATGAAGATGAAAAAAACAAATTACAATTTTTCAAATGACCATGTAGAATTAAATTCTATTATTTAAAAATTCCTTTTGGGGGGGGGGGGGGGGTTTAACACCCCCTGCGTTCGCCCCTGCTTTAGGGTGTTCGTTTTTCGCTGTTATCATTCGCATGCATAGTTAAGTGCACAGTGGTTGTCAAACTGTAGTTTTCAAAGTTTCTGGAACAAGTATTGATATTGTTTAATATTTATTCGGATAGAGCTTCGTTCTAAAGGAAAGAGTTTTATTTTAATTATGACAAAATTATCTAGAAATTGCGTTTAGAGGTAATTTGATGTGTGGAACTCCGGGCGGTCCTCAAACTGTCTAACCAATGCGATCTCAGTCTGGTCTTCAAATTGTCTAATCAATGTGATCTCAATCTGGCGTTCAAACTGTCTAATCAATGTGATCTCAGTCTGGTCTTCAAACTGTCTAAACAATGTAGTCTCAGTCTCAATTTGATAGTCTAAGAGAAACTATTGAAGGAAGAAAACAAGAGTGTCTTATTATCTCACAAATGGTTTTTTAGTGTACACGCACCAGCCGATGTTTCGGTTATAAGGGAAGGTTTGAGGTGCACTTCTGGATTATGAAGCAGAACTCTTTAGGTATGAACAATCCGTTACCGACTCCGCTTTCAACATGAAAACAGATTATATTTGCTCTATAATTGTCTTCGATTAAAAGTATGAGATTATCTTTCCATCTAGGAAGGACTGAAGAGATAATAAACTCGCTCAGAGATTCGATGTTTCAGTTTGCACGGACGGGTCTTAGATGGCGGGCGAAGTGGGAGCGAGTATCTTTGCAACTCAGCCGGACACTTTCATATCAGACTCCCAGACACGGCGAGCGTTTTTCAATCTGAAGATTTCGCCATACTGGAGGCCTGCAAGGCTTTACCTGCAGCTGAGAGTGACGGTGTCTCAAAAAAGATAGGGATTTTCTCGGATGGTCAGGCGGTTCTGAAGGCTCTGGGATCTGCAAAAGTATCATAAAACCTGCTCAGGCTGTGTAGTTAGTGAGCCATGAGCTTAGCAAGTGTACACAGCGTTTCTTTGATCTGGGTGCTGGGGCACCACGATATACAGGGAAAAGGAATTGCTGATGAGCTAGCTTGGCAACGCTCAGCTCTTGATATCGCAGAGGCGGAGGAGGTACCAGATGGAGGGGGTTGACGGCCTGCAGAAATCTGTGACCTTCCTACAATGAAATGGGATCTTCAGCCAGTCTAGAGATAACAGGAGTCATATTTTCCTCTTAACTGCAGTATTCGCAGTAGATTGGACCATTGGTACCCACGCGGTCCGATTGTGACTGGAGCGTAACACTCTACGCCGCAGCTGTAATCTTCCTAGAGCGGAGGAGACAGTGTTTTTTTTTTTTTTTTTTTTTTTTTACGAGGAGGAAGCATCGAAAGCCTTTACCCCGTCAGTGTGGGACTCTAACCCGAACTAAACCTCCTACTGTCATCGTACCGAACCCCCCGGTACTACCGTCAAGCTACCGTCGGGAGGTGGGTTGAGCACTAGGCTCGCAGTCCGTAATGGTCGCGTTATTGCCCTCAGTCTGCCTTAGAAGGCTTCACCCATATGTTTGTTTATAAAAGTGGTCAGTGTTAGGTGGTCTGCGGAGGCCAAAGCTCCGTACCATGCGCATTGACGGATGCAGGAGGCCTAGCTCCTGTACGTATCCGTAACGGATGCAAGAGGCCGAGCTCCTGTACGTATCCGTTTCATTCAAAGTTCACAATATTAGGTGGTCTGCGGAGGCCAAAGCTCCGTACCACGCGCATTGACGGATGCAGGAGGCCTAGCTCCTGTACGTATCCGTAACGGATGCAAGAGGCCGAGCTCCTGTACGTATCCGTTTCATTCAAAGTTCACAATACTAGGTGGTCTGCGGAGGCCAAAGCTCCGTACCACGCGCATTGACGGATGCAGGAGGCCTAGCTCCTGTACGTATCCGTAACGGATGCAAGAGGCCGAGCTCCTGTACGTATCCGTTTCATTCAAAGTTCACAATATTAGGTGGTCTGCGGAGGCCAAAGCTCCGTACCACGCGCATTGACGGATGCAGGAGGCCTAGCTCCTGTACGTATCCGTAACGGATGCAAGAGCCCGAGCTCCTGTACGTGAGACAGTGTAGGACCTGCTATCTGAGTGTCCTTCGCACTGCCAAGGCAGAATGAAATTCCTTGGCAAGCCTTTCTGCGACAATCTCTCGGAACTCGAGTACGTTGGGCATGAGCGGCTTGTCAGATAGGTACCTAAACTCAACAGGATGTGTAGAGGGCGTAAGACTTGCGCTGGCTTCCGAATTGATATTCCCCTTTACTCTATTCTTCTCGTTTCTAATCACGATTCCTGGTATCAAAACGGCGCTTCAGCGCTAATTGGAGTCAGTGGGACTTGCCACTCTAACCAAGCAACCATGAGGAGGCACTTTTGAGGTGGTCTGTAAGGCTGTAGGGTAGATGTGAAGCGAAGAATCAATACAATAAAATAGCCTCTTTTACAGCCTTGGATTAAAAACTGAGTTGTTATATTTTCTTTTCAATAATTTCCTCACTCTACTAAAAAAAAAATGTTGAATTTTTTGAAAGCAAATATATCCAAATATACCACTGTGGCTCGCCGTATCTATCATACATATTTAGTTTCCTTGAAACTTAGTTAAATGGATATCAGTACCCCTTCGGAGCTATTGGCTACAACCACAGCCGCATGAAAAGCGATTAAGTTCATTATTTTCCGTTAACTCTGCTCACACTATTTTTCTCCTTCTTCTTCTTCTTCTTGTTTTCAATTCATTCACAATTCATGTGCAGCGCAAGCTTTAACAATTTCGGAAAAAACCAAAAAAAAAATTATGCTATTATTTGCGGTTTATTGAATTTGTGCGGAGCAAACTTTTTATTGTCTTATACGACAAATAAATGCAATTAACGAAATCTCTGCTCACTTTCCGCTCATTTGCTTGCTCACTGGTGTTCATGCCGTGTTTTTTCTCTGCTTCTGCTTCTTCTTTGGCGTTGGTTTATTGTTCGCAAATTTTGGTTTAATATTTTATGAAAAAGTTATTATTGATTTTGGTTGCGTTGCATTGAGTTATCGCGTGCTTATTTGTTTTGGGCGTACAAAAGCATAGTGTGTTTTGCTAAGTTTCGGGCATAAAACTCTTCAAAAAAAAGCGTGAATTCAATTTCGTGTTTTGTTGTTTTGGCAAGTGATTTACAAGCGTTGCTAACATTGATGCCGTTTTGGTCCAATCGTATCAAATGTGATACTTTTTTAAGCCCAAGATACGTAGATACTTTTTATTTTGGCTTAGAACAAATTTGATACCTTTTTAATCGGCATCAAATAATTTTGATACAATTTAATCAATGTCTAATAATATTAATCTATTCTTTTTCATTTTTAAAATAATATGTTTTGTGAAAGTCTTTGAAAATACCAAAAATGGGTAGATATGTATGTATGTATATTGGGTAATATTTTATCAAACTTTTGTAGCAGGCATTTTGACTTAGA
Organism: Urophora cardui; assembly: GCA_960531455.1. NCBI lineage: Eukaryota > Metazoa > Arthropoda > Insecta > Diptera > Tephritidae > Urophora > Urophora cardui. The sequence goes on from OY482672.1 coordinate 136,703,488, forward strand.
GGAGGCTACGCGACAAATATTTAAGTACTGATTCAATGACTCCAATTCAAAAATAAGCTCTGGCAGCTAGGTCACCCAGCTCGTTTGACCCATTGAATTTTATAGAACTACTATTTATATTACTCGGTACAATACCTAAGTATTCATATGCATTTGCATGTAAAATGTAAACGATATCAGCTTCAAAAAACCCAAGAGTACATTGCTTTATTAATTTTAACCATGATTTTAACTTTTTTCTCAAACATTTTGCGATGACACGAAAAAAACCACGAAGGTATCAATTTGTAAAACGGGTAGAAACCCAAAAGCAGCATATTTTATTAATTTTAATTTTTTTTTCAAAAATTTTTCGGTGATACGAAAAAAAACATGAAAGTATCAATTTGTGATACCAAATTTTTTGAGGCTGCGGCAACACTGGTTGCTAAGTAGTGGCGGTTGTGTAAGGGAAGTGAAGTTTAATTTGTGAGTAATTGAATATGAGATTTTAAAATTGTGTATGTGTTTTTTTTTGCTTCGAATATGTAAACAATTAAAAGTTTTAACAATGTTAAATTCGACAAAAACCTTGTAGACAGGAAAAAAATAGGCTTAATTAAGCAATGGGACTCATGCATAAAATGCGAGCTTTAGCTCCGCCTCGTTCTTTTTAAGTAAAAGGTACGTCTCGCATGCATAAAAATCATGGAACTCGCCAGCTTTTACTCCGAACGACAGTTTGACCTCATTGGTTATATTCGAGCTCGCATTGAGAAATTTAAGCGGGTTTGAACCGAATTTCGTATGCATAATATCAAGAATTTCATCTTTTGCTTGAGGTAGCTCGCCAATTTTTTGAGGCTGCTTTTAGTTGAATCACAGATACATATATGGTAAAAAATATCCAAAACGATCAGAATTTTTCCGGAATTTTTCAAAGTTATGGCCTACAAATAGGAATACCAAAAAAAATTCTGAAAACTTCTGGTAAAATACATATCGTTACCTTAATTCACAAAGGCCCTAATTGACACTTTTTTCGAAACTGCGTTTTACGCAGATTGTAGTAGGATATATTAAAATACACCTTCCCTAAAAATTTGATAGCGATAGTTACAAAAGTAACGAAGTTATACGACTTTTTAAAAAGCCCTATCTGCATATGCTGAAAATCTATAAATTAAAAGGCCCTAAATACATTTGCTACAATATGCAGTAGTCCAAGGTTAAAGTGTTTGGCAGGCTTTGAGTTATAAATTTTGGACTCCATGCATGCTTAGATGGCTGTTATTACCAAAATCGTAACACTGTGTTATCAAATGCTTTGCTAAACTTTTGTATGGAAAATAATGTAACTATAGAACATAAATATTTAGTAAAAGCACAAACACAAATGGAATGCGAGGCTACACATTCTATTATTGAAAGAAAAATTTCTAAAAAACAAATAAACTTACCATCTCAGCTTGTACAACTTATCCGCGAGGCTCGAAAAAATCCTAGTTCACTTCAAGTTCACCACCTAGAGCATAGCTTTTTTTTTTTTTTGAAGTTTGAAAATATTCCGAAAATGTACTCAACGATTCGACCTGGTATGTAATATGTATATTCCTAGTGCGTTAAACATATCTAAAATTATATTATGGTGTTTCCTTTTCAGGAAGAATGTCAAGAGACTCCACAGTCAACATGCTTCGTGCCTTAGGATATGATATTTTGGGACAAATCTTATATTATAAATGTGAAATGGAAATTGTGTTTAAACTCAATTGGCGAGAAAACCGCTGAACGGATCACGAAACTTTGCACACCTAGGTATTTTCACCCGGTAATTGCTATAGGCATATTTTTAATCTGATTAAAAGTCAGGGATGGGCACCTCCCATACAAAATTTTCCTTTTTTTCGTAATATCTCTTGAAATATTTGTACTAGAATAATGAATATTTTTGTGAAGGAATAATACAAAAATATATACTCAACGGATAAACAATTTAGGTCTTGGTAAAGCAGGGATGGGCACTCTCCTCCCATATAAACTGAAATTTTCACATCGAATATCTCTGGAAATATTTGTAGTAGGGTACTGAAAATTGGTGTGGGGGCATATGAGATAACTATGTATTAAACGGAAAAAACACTAGGTCTTGGTAAAGCAGAGATGGGCACCTCCCATACAAACTGAAACTTTCACAGCGAATATCTCTGGATATATTTGTAGTAGGGTACTGAAAACTGGTGTGAGGGCATGTGAGATAACTATGTATTAAACGGGTAAAACTGCTAGGTCTTGGTAAAGCAGGGATGGGCACCTCCCATACAAACTGCAATTTTCACATCGAATATCTCTGGAAATATTTGTAGTAGGGTACTGAAAACTGGTGTGAGGGCATGTGAGATAACTATGTATTAAACGGGTAAAACTGCTAGGTCTTGGTAAAGCAGGGATGGGCACCTCCCATACAAACTGAAATTTTCACAGCGAATATCTCTGGAAATATTTGTAGTAGGGTACTGAAAACTGGTGTGAGGGCATGTGAGATAAGTATATATTATACGGGAAAAACACTAGGTCTTGGTAAAGCAGGGATGGGCACCTCGCATACAAACTGAAACTTTCACAGCGAATATCTCTGGAAATATTTGTAGTAGGGTACTGAAAACTGGAGTGAGGGCATGTGAGATAACTATGTATTAAACGGGTAAAAACGATAGGTCTTGGTAAAGCAGGGATGGGCACCTCCCATACAAACTGAAATTTTCACATCGAATATCTCTGGAAATATTTGTAGAAGGGTACTGAAAATTGGTGTGAGGGCATGTGAGATAACTATGTATTAAACGGGTAAAAACGCTAGGTTTTGGTAAAGCAGGGATGGGCACCTCCCATACAAACTGAAACTTTCACAGCGAATATCTCTGGAAATATTTGTAGTAGGGTACTGAAAAATGGTGTGAGGGCATGTGAGATAACTATATATTAAACGGGAAAAACACTAGGTCTTGGTAAAGCAGGGATGGGCACCTCCCATGCAGACTGGAATTTTTACAGAGAAAATCTCTTGAAATATTTATAGTAGGGTACTGAAATTTGGTGTTGGGCATATGAGATAATTACGTACTCAACGGACAAAAAAAAAAATAAGAAAACTATCTTTGACGTCAAGAATGATATTTTTCTATGTAACTTTTTTGGACTAACTCAATATGCTAATATTTTTAAAAGCACGTGGTGTGAAACCCGCGGGTAACCTCTAGTATTTTATAAAACTGATATAACATCTGAGTACCAGCCTCTACCTCAGAGAGCCAGCAAAAATTTTGAAATAGTAAAGCCCGGCTTATTATTGATTATGTAATAAAAAAAAAGAAATGGGAAAATCTATAGGATCTAAAAATATTATTACCTAAAGATTGCCATTCTTTTTATGAAAACTTGCCCTTTAAAAATTAATGAAACTTTCCTATATTATGTAGGTATGTATGTGTATTGAAATTAATATATTAATTTTACGATATATGATGTACATATATATTTACAGTCTGAAAGGTTATTTATAATGCGCTTTGAAGTTATTGGAATCAATTGCAGCCAAAAATTTGTATAAATATTCAAACCACAAAAAGACCTAACTACAGTTTTTTTTTCTAAATTCGTAGTGTAAAAAAGCCCTATCTGACACAAAATTGCCAAAATCCAATGTATCTAAAAATTTTCTTCAAGATCTACTTCAGGGCCTTGTTTGTGCAGAAACTGCATTTTTACAAACTCACAAAAGTCTTTTATTTTCTATTGTGGAACGATCTTCCGTCAAAAGGTATATATGGCGATATTTCTACAGGAATCCTTTTACGGGTCAACAAAGTCCTTCACAACTCGCTCGACTTGTTTTGATCAGTTTTTTTTTTTTTTTTTTTGAATAATGGTATTTTGGATTTAAATTCTTCAACGCCAAGTTCAAGTAGATAATTAATGTGTCGTAATCGTATTATTCACTCAACCTTTGCCTAAGGATTCAAAATTTTGAATTTTTTACTTTATATACACCCATTACGGGGTGTTTGTGGTTTTTGTTGGCTTAATTTCACCAAATATAGTTAAATTAAAAATTTTTAATCATTCACAGGCTTACATTTTACAATAGTAATAAATATGTTCGGGCAATAAAAACTTAAAGCACGCGAAAGCGCCCGTAATGCAAGAAAATGTATATGGGTCACCCGGGTGGGCATTGGTAAACCTCGTACATAAAAATCTCTGGTAATCGTAAGGTTAAATTCAAAATCAACCTCAAATTCAAACTCCAAATCAAGCTCATACTCAACCTCAAACATCACTTCAAACTCAAACAGAAATTCAAACTCAATCTCAAACAGGCACCGCAAGGTTATCCGTAAACGCAGCAAATGCCAGTCCATTGTCCTTCAGGACAGCCAGCAACTTAAAGATTCATCGGCTACAAATAGAGAAGTTCGGACTGTTTATTTTTTTTTTTGTTAATAATTTCATTACTTTTAAAGTCTCACTTAACTTGCGCCTTTTAAATGTATTTGTTTTTCTCAGCACTTTAAATTTCAACTTCTTCGATGTACTTTCTTTCCTATTCCTATTTTCATTTTTCGTTTTTTATCTTCTTTAAATGCTAATCAGCTTAACACGCCTATCAGTGATTTGTCTGCTTTTGGCATTCTTTATCTTTTCACATTTTTGTTTTTTTTTTTTTTTCTACTATTTACTATTTTCAGTTGACCAACGCTTAAGTGTATCTGTTTTGTTCTTGTCTTTTCTTTAGCCGACAAATCCTTGCCACTGCAATGCACATGTCACTTTGGAGAAAAAAATCTGCCGTCTGGCTTTTATTTAATTGCTCAATATTTTCCGTTTTTTTTTTCTGTTTAGCCTTCTATTTTTTCCTACTTTTTTGCACATTTTGCCTTAACTAAGCGCATCAGACACTTGGCTTCGGTTGGCTGGCCTATTTAGTGACTAAAAGCCCGTCTCCACATAACTTGATTCACCAGAGAAACATGTAGCAAAACATCTCGCGCAATAACCCGTCTCCACGTGGCTAATCGTGATTCAGTTTGACATTTCTCTTTCTTGTTCTTCTTAAATGTTTGTATGTTTGCTTATTTTTGCGTCTTTGTTTTGGTCTGTGTGAGATTTCGATAGATTTTCGATACAAAATTAGAGAAGACATCGATATCATCGAGGTTGGCAAGATGATTCAGAATGAAACAGTGTTTCAATCTTCACTCGCTCTCAGAAATTTGTATGGAAATTGGCGAGTTTCGGCACTGGTTTCCGTGTCGAAACAAGATTGAGAGAGAAATTGCAGAAAAAAAGAGCGAAACACGTTATGTGGAGACATGGTATAAGACTGCCTGCAGCTGAACATTGGGGATTTGAACACTTACACGTTATTTATTTATTTATTTTTCTTTTACTTAGTTTTGCTTGATAGGTTTTTTGTTTTCAGTTTATCTTCTTTTTCATCTTCTTTTTATTTTATTTTTCTTTTCTTTTTCTCTTTCTCTTTCTTTTTCATTTTCTTTTTCTTTTCTTCTTCTTTTTTTAAATACATCTTACATCTCCTTCATGTCTATTTTGAATCTAAGCAGAAGCATATTATGTAAGTACTTTTCAATTTTCCTATCTGCAGCTGCTACTTTTTACTTGATTCTGCCACAGCTAGTGAGCATTCGCGGTTAAGCTGCATTGCATTGGGAATAGAAACATACAAGTGTCGGCTACTGAGACTTTGTATCAATTTGAGAAGAAAAAGAAATCTTAAAAATAAGCCACGTTGCTTCCAATGACACAACTGACCAAAGCAGTGGGTAAATAGAGAGTGTGGGGAGAGAAGAGGTCTTTCCAAATGCCGTAGCCGCCACTGTTAGGTCTTTTTATTTGTATTTTTGTAGATATTTATATTTGTTTTTGTTTGTGTTTGTTGCTGTGCTTTTGCTTGTGCACTTGTTTCTTTTATTTCTCAATTTATTTTCCAAGCTTTTGCTTTATTTTATCAACAACAAACAAATAAAAAAGCACTTGTCTTTGAGCACTCCCTGTCGACTTATTTGGTTGGCTAATTGTTGTTTACACAGGATTTGTCACAGCACTGCTTTTGGTTGCACAAATATGTTGCATGTTGAGCTGGAAATAATTAAAGCCGTTCGTATTTATAAGTACAAACAGAGTGTAAGCAAGACGCTTAAAATGTCACAATGACTGGATTTAGTAAGGTTTTAGCACCTTAACCGTGATTGATATCATGTTTAGTAATTTGAATCATTCGGTGCTCAATTGCCTTTGGATTAGATTGAACAAGTTTAAAGAAATATGCCTTTAGCTTCAAAGCGCTAATTATCAAGAAATTCCGTAGTTGTAGACTTTGACCGTTTGTTTTGTTACATTCTTGAAAAGCTATTTTCCCTCACCTAACTTTTGTTTTAAATACCAACTCAGACCCTCTCCATGCTATTTCACACCCTCTCTGCGATGCATGAAAATAAGCAAACACTGTACCTTTTGTGATGTAATATGATTTTTAATATGGTGATGTGATCATATTTTTTATATATATATTAACTAGATTTTCTGTAGCAAAGTGATATAACTTGATGCTATGATATGTTGATGTAAGATGATTTTTTGTTATGATATGATGTGATTTTGGTGCGCTATAATTTTTTACAAAGTGACGTGATTTAGTAATATAGTGATGTGATACGATGTGATGTGGATGTGTGACATGGTGATATTATATTATATATATTATGGTAAAATAATATATGTAATTTTGTACCAAAATGAGATTAGACAAGATTTTTTGTTAAGATGTGATGTGATGACTATGGGAAATAGTGAAGTAATGCGATGTGGCGATGACATGTGTATTTTGTGATATTTTTATGTGATTTTTTAATATCATAATGTCGTATGATTTTTTAACATGGTGATCTGGTGTCAAAAGATTTTGTAATACGCCTATGTGATATGATTTTATACATATGTAGTTATGTGGTTTTGTAATAGGGCGATGTCATATGATGTGACGTGGATGTGTGACATGATGATATGACAATGTGTTATGGAGAAGTGATTTAATTTTTTGCCATGGTAACGTGATGTGATACGCTTTTTTCATATTGTGATGTGATGTGATGTCATATCATGTAATATGGCTAGGTGATATGCATTTTTGAACATTGTGATGTGACGTGATGCGCTTTTTTTAACATTGTGACGTGATGCGCTTTTTTTTTAACATTGTGATGTGATGTGACGCTTTTTTTAACATTGTGATATGATGCGTTTTTTTAACGTTATGATGTGATGTCAATTGCTAATGTAATAATATGACTATGTGGTAAGATGTTATACATAGTGAGGCGTTATTGTAATATGGCGATATGATATGATGTGAAGTTGATGTGTGATATTATGATATGATATTGTGTTACGGTGAAGTGATGTGTTTTTTTTTCTGGTATGGTAACGTGATATTATACGCTTTTTTAACATTGTGATGTGATGTGATCTTATCTAAGAATATAAAAGGTACACTCAGGGAAAAAAAATTATAAAAACATAACAAAACGCGCTTAAAATGGGCAAAAACGTATTTAAAAGTGATGTAAATACCAACATTTTTATTTTAAAAATGTTCATAGTAAAATTTTTAAATCAAGAAAAAACATTTTAAATTTAAAAATGTTTATTTTTATTTTAAGCACTATGAGGGAAAAAACGCTGCAGTGTTCTCTATATCATTTTCTCTTCCGGATTCGAAATTGTATCCAACGGCATTCTCTTCATCTTCTCTCAATCCGAGTCCAACTACAAAAATATAGCCTCCGCTTGTTCTCCTCTTCTTTTCTACTTCGCCTTAACTGTTTGCTATCTTTATTTCTTATTCTCCTTATTCTACTTTTTCTTCTTTATTTTATAATCTCCTCCGGATTCGAACCATGACATAAACCTGAAATTCAATCCAACGCCATCACATAGTGGAACATTAAACATTATATTGAATTGTAGTAACCTATTTATACTTCCCTTTTCCTAAAAAAGAATCCATGAATTATATGAATCATTGTAAAAGCAAAATTAGAAAAAATCGATTCTCATTATTGTTTTTGTTGGAGTTCCCACAAAAAAATATTTTCTCACAACAAAATTTTGAACAATGGGCTAGTTTTTGAATCAACACTCATTTTCATTTTTAATTTAAGTATGTTTCTTTTTATATCCAAAATGCATTTTTATTTTTAATTCAAAAATTTCATTTTTAATCTAAAAATTTTCATTGTTAAAATAAAAATGTGTTGGTTTAAAACGTGCATTATGAAAACAAAAATTTTATTTTTGATTTTAAAATGCTGTTTTTCCCTGCGTTGGGAAGATCAGGTGGACTGCTATACTGCCTGCCTACGCTGCACGAAACAGAAACAACTAGCGTGCTCTATTGGACTCGGCCAGAATTGTCTAGACGGTTGCGTGCCAATTAGGGAAGGAAGAATGTGATGTGATACGATTTTTCAATATGATGTGATTTTTTAAGTTGATAATTTATTTGATTTTTGTGAGATGGTGAAGTACATATCGCACGCTAAATCATAAAGTGACACAACTCAAAGTTTCAAAATTTTCAGGAGAGCCAAAAAAAACTTTTTTTTTACAAGCAATCGCATGGCAAAAGGCCACTTAAAATGGTAATTTTTCAGTCAAAAGAGACACTTATTGAAAAGTTTTTTTGTCAATCGCTAGCGATATGTTCTGTGAACCCGTTTATGTAAAAAAAAGTTTGAGTCAAAAAAGTTTGAGTTGTGTCACTTTATGATTTATAATATAAATAAAATTCAAAACAAGATCTAATGATCATAATCCAACACTCACAAATAACTCAACAAGTCGAAGTTTAGCACCCACAACGAGCTGAAAATAGACGTACAAACAACAACAACGGCAAAAAAAGATTAGCGAAGTCTTGACATACTAGTAAACAAAAGTTACGTATACGCAGAGGTGTGCACAACGCTTAGCAATAGTTCTTTACTTATTATACGAGTACCTTTTACGATTTCTTATTATTTTTCGTGCTGGCTTGTGTGTAAATGAAAGTAATAGTGCCTGAGGAAAGGTGTAGTGCGAATAAGGTGTTTACAAACTTTTTAATTTCTTAACACAAAAAAAAAACAATATATTAAATAGAGAGAAAGATACATAAAGTTAGATACAATATTATGTACTAGCATTCCAATACGCGCCGTCAAAGCAGAAAAACTTTTGAGCATGAATTTTAAGCAGGGATTGCAAATAATCGTTATTTTTTAAATTTTGACTAAAAAAATCATACTGAAGGAGAAACGCTAAACGCAAAAGAAGTACACAGATGTAATCACCGTAACGCAGGCTACCTCTAGGCGCATTAACTTTTATTTTTTCGATTTTTATAAAAAAATTGATTTTTAATCGTTATTTTCTGAGTTTTATTTTTCCCTCAGCAAATAAAAGTTATTTTTTGATTTTTATATTTCGCTAAGAAAATAAAAGTTATTTTTTGAGTTTTATTTTTCCCTCAGAAAATAAAAGTTTTTTTCTGAGTTTTATTTTTCGATCAGAAAATAAAAGTTATTTTTTGAGTTTTATTTTTCCCTCAGAAAATAAAAGTTATTTTTTGAGTTTTATTTTTCGATCAGAATATAAAAGTTATTTTTTGAGTTTTATTTTTCGATCAGAAAATAAAAGTTATTTTTTGAGTTTTATTTTTCGATCAGAAAATAAAAGTTATTTTTTGAGTTTTATTTTTTTGCTCAGATAATAAAAGTTATTTTTTGAGTTTTATTTTTTGCTCAGATAATAAAAGTTTATTTATCAATTTTACGTATTTATGTGACACGAGCACATATATACTATTAAAAATGTAATTTTACATATGTATGTGATTAGGTACATAAATATGTATCATTTAGAAACTCTGTAGAAGGACAGAAATAAAGTTGTTGTATGTGAAGCATTTACTTAAATCTAATAACTTTAAACGAGCAATTCTTGTATATATATATATATATATATATGTGTATATATATATATGTATATATATATTTATGTGTATATATATACATATATATATATATATACAAGAATTGCTCGTTTAAAGTTATTAGATTTAAGTAAATGCTGCACATACAACAACTATATTTCTGTCCTTCTACAGAGTTTCTAAATGATACATATTTATGTACCTAATCACATACATACATAAAATTACATTTTTAATAGTATATATGTGCTCGCGTCACATAAATACGTAAAATTGATAAATAAACTTTTATTATCTGAGCAAAAAAATAAAACTCAAAAAATAACTTTTATTATCTGAGCAAAAAAATAAAACTCAAAAAATAACTTTTATTTTCTGATCGAAAAATAAAACTCAAAAAATAACTTTTATTTTCTGAGGGAAAAATAAAACTAAAAAAATAACTTTTACATTCTGATCGAAAAATAAAACTCAAAAAATAACTTTTATTTTCTGAGGGAAAATTAAAACTCAAAAAATAACTTTTATTTTCTGATCGAAAAATAAAACTCAGAAAAAAACTTTTATTTTCTGAGGGAAAAATAAAACTCAAAAAATAACTTTTATTTTCTGAGCGAATAATAAAACTCAAGAAAAAACTTTTATTTTCTGATCAAAAAATAAAACTCAAGAAAAAACTTTTATTTTCTGAGCAAAAAATAAAACTCAGAAAATAATCGTTAAAAATCAATTTTTTGGATATCGCTTATAACCGTTACGGTCCCTGATTTTAAGTGCCATTAATAAAAGTGTCTAACAAGTTGATAAAGCGATAAGGAAGTAATAGAAGAGGTTGGAGCAGTAGGTGGAGTAGGTGGTGGGGCAAGACAACAGGTTACAGTGAACCAGTGAAAGCGAAAGAAAGAAAAACGAAACGAAGAAGTTTATTGTGTGGTATTCGCAGGCGTTGAAGCTTTAGCACTTTTTCGCACATAAAATTCTTCATTCTCACAGCTTAAATACTAAGCACACCTACATAAATATTTTTAGCGCTTAGTACTTAGTCATGGTATGTATGTACATTAGAGTGGCCCTTATTTTCGAAAGCCGGAAATTTGCAGGTGTTACCCCCTGATATGTTCTTGTTTAATAAAAAAATAATACCCTAAAAATTTTGGCGCGATTGAACAACTCTAACCCGTGCCACAGCGAGTTGAAGTTGAAAAATTGACATCACTTTCAGTAAGCGCTGCTTTTGGCTATGCCGCGATAAATATATGTATGTGCGTAGGTATACCCGAAAACCCAACTCTGAGATGTTTGCAAGTATAAAATTGCATAAAATTAATCAAAATACTTTTATTATTTTACCGTTACAATTGCTTGAGTAACAAGAATCGTAGAAGATGTATGCCCGTATGTAGATGACATTAAATTTTGGTTCTTACCTATAAAGCAACAACAAAAAATCAAACATTTCACTTAAGAGTTATGTATTAATTTAAAATCGTAGTCTATATTCTTTTCTTCCAATGCAATAATTTTAAAACGTGCAACTGGGGAAGTTAATTAACTGAAGCACATGCCACACATAGGTACCTTTTCAGCACAGTGAGACAAATTAGTTTTTTACAAACATAGCAAAAGATACTCAGTCGGCATTGGGAAAGCTTGTGTCCATATCGTGGTCACTTTACCCGTAGTTAGCGTAACTACCGTTTGAAAATGCTTCACAAATATAATATCGAGACGGTCCAGCACTATTCATGATAGAGTCCTCAATGTCGGTTTCCCATTCATCTTCCTCGAGTCATTTTGTTAGAATTTCATCCGAAGAGTCACTTAGAATATTGAAAGTTTCCAATTTTCTACATTTGCACACCATTTTAGTTGAATTCTGACATAAAAAAAATAGTAAGAAAAGTCCCAAGTTGTCACAAAAATCACCTCCCTAAGGTCCCTGGACTGTGGTGTTTAGGTTCTTTTGTCTGTGGATACCTAGTAAAATTCTATGGCGAACAATTTTCTATAATTATTTAACCCTCTAACGACCTTCGAAATAATATTTTTCGCGGACTTTCTAAAAAGGAGTAAAAGCGACCTCATCGGGGTATTAGAGGGTTAAAGTAGTCTACAAAGTTACAGCTATTGCTATTGTTTGGGGGTTTTACTATGTGGATATTGGTATTTTATTCTGTGTGAGAATTAGATTGCTCAAAAGTGCTGTTGCAAAGTGTTATAGAAAAAAATACAAATTGTCAGTAGCAAACGCTGGCGCAGTGAAATAACTCCCAAATAAAGTAACTCAAAAAAAAAAAAAACAAAAATAAAAAAACTGCAAATATTTTCATACAAAATATGACTTATTTCGTTATGAAATAACTCGCATTATGTTGGAACTTATTTCACTTCCTTCTTTGGGAGTTATTTAATTCCTTTTATGTGGGAGTTATTTCACTGCTCCGCAAACGCTTTCAATGGACTTTCCAGAGAATTAAAGTTCTGAATTGTATTTCTTATTTGTGTATGCATGTACGAGAATATACAATTACACTAATAGAGGGCACTTATTTTTAAAATTTCCCACATAAATATGTATGTACGATTACATGAAAAATATGCATTAAAAATTTCAATTTTCTTAAATAGTTTATATGTATATATGAGTAAATAAGGATCCATGACATTTCAGTACTTCAATATATAGAATATCAGTATATTTTGTTTATAAATAATTTATTTGTGGAGTCTGATAAATAACACCCTTGTAATCTACTACAATTCAAAAATATAAGAGAATTCGTCCAATATAAACGTTCACCGAACCATATAACAATTGGTTCATTATTTCAACACATTGTGGCACGGGTTAACGTTGACCAATAGAGCAAATATTAAACGGGGAATATTTTCTTTGTACATGAAACCATTTCAGGGGGTAACGTCTCAAAAAAGTAGAAAACATTTTTTTCTATAGGCGTAAGGGCCACTCTAATGTACATACATAGGTATGTATGTATGTCTCATTGTTTTTGTGGAACATTATGCTCATCGTTATCCTCATTGCCATCGCCTTAGTAATTCCGCCGCATTCAGCTTGCTAAGACACAACACATTTTTCCTTGTCACCTAATTTGTTTGTTTGTTTGTTTGAAAAACAAGCAAGCAGCGTAAATTTGCAGAGCAACAAGCAGACAAAAATCAGCAACAAAATAAACAACAAACATTGCGGCTTAAGCTCCAAAAAACGCACAGCATAACATTAAGTATAGAGCAAACAACAGCATAATGTATATATACACTTTGCTTCACTCACACTCTAAATTGCTGAAGAAACAATGCCTGTAATTCCTGTTTTAATTACACGATTTTAATGTAAATTAAGAGCAGAAGAAGAAGAAGGTTTGAAATGAGTTTGCGTAAACGCGCAAATGTGCGGCATGCGTTGGCAAAGTAATCGGTATACTTCAGCAAATTGCGCTAGTTTAAAGCTAAAGCAAAACTAGCTCATAAAGAGACAGGCTTGGTTCGCGATCTAACCCAACGCAATGCCTTCAACTGTCTTTTTAAACACGTTGATGTCCTGACTAAGTGGCAATTGCTGCCCTCTGCAGAACTCTAGAACCCATTCTGAACTGCCTCTAAGGTGGGGCGTTCTGCGGTGGTTTGGGAAATCATAGTTCGTGCATATGTTGTTTAAACCTTCTGACCTTTTTTTGGAATTTTATTCAATTTTAAAAAAATTCCCTTTTTGGGAAATTTTGGTAATTAGTAAAATTTCATTAAATTAATAATAGTGAAGCACTGAATCAATGGGTTGTCTGGGTTAAGGCAAACTATTTCATTAATTTTTTTTTTAAATTTCCCTTTTTGGGAACTTTTGGCAATTAGTAAAATTTCATTAAATTAATCATAATAACTCATGGAAATTTAAGGCAAATAATTTTATTACATTTAAAAAAAAATCCTTTTTCGGACATTTTGGATATTTGTACAATTGTGCGAAATTTACCATTTTGAGTTAGAAAAGTCTAAAATAAAAGATTTTATCTAATTTTCCCTTTTTGGAAATTTTAATTTGAGGTAAAACAATTTATTACCTACATACATTTTTTTAAATTTCCCTTTTTGGGAAATTTTTGTAATTACTAAAATTGCATTAAATTAATCATAATAACTCATGGAAATTTAAGGCAGACCATTTTATTATATTTTTTTAAAATTCCCTTTTTTCGGAAATTTTGGATATTTGTGCAGTTATGCGAAATTCACCATTTTGAGTTACTAAGGTCTAGGAGAAACGATTTTCTGTAATTTTCCCTTTTTGTGAAATTTCAATTTGAAACAAACCAATTTATTTCAGTTTTTTTAAATTTACCTTTTTTGGAAATTTTGGTAATTAGTGAAATTGCATAAAATTAATCATAGTGACTCATTGAAATTTAAGGCAAATAATTTTATAGCATTTAACAAAAAAAAAAACCTTTTTGGGAAATTTTGGGTATTTGTACAGTGTGCAAAATTTACCATCTTTAGTTAGAAAAGTCTAAAATAAAAGATTTTCTCTAATTTTCCCCTTTTGGGAAATTTTAATTTGAGGTAAAACATTTTATTACCTACAAACATTTTTTTAAATTTCCCTTTTTGGGAAATTTTGGAAATTACATAGTAAAATTGAAACAAATTAATAATGACTCACTGAAGTTTAAGGCAAGCAATTTTTGTACTTCTTTTTTTAAAATTTCGTTATTGGAAAATTTTGGAAATAAGTTGAATTGTGTGAAATATATCATTTTGAGTTGGAAAAGTTTAAGACACGATTTTATATAATTTGAAAAAAATTTCCTTTTTGGGAAATTTTAGTAGAGGTTATCTTTTCTTCCTATTTTGCCACTATAACTCGTTTAGATCTGCAGGTAAACAATTTTAGTTTTTTAAAAAAAAATTCCTTTTTGGGAAATTTTGTAAATTAGTACAATTGCGTGAAATTTACTCTTTTGAGTTAGTAAAAGTTAAGAAAAACGATTTTATCTAATTAGAAAAATTTCCATTTTTGGGAAATTTTAATTTGAGTTAATTTGCTTGTCAATTTCATCATGAATCGATTAGAGATTTAGCAAACAATTTTAGGTTATTTTAGAAAAATTTCCCTTTTTTTGGAAATTTTCTCAAATTACTCGTAGTATAATTGTGTTAAATTTACCACACTGAGTAGCCGAAATTATGCTACATTCAAAAATTTATAGCTTACACCGCACGCTGTTGGTACCAATATTTACATATACAGAGTGTTACACTCTATATCTCTTTAGGTATCCAGTTCTGAACCAGTTACATATGAACGCTCTAGTGTGAGACTATCGCTTTACGTGACTGTCTCCTATATTTGCTGCAGGGCAAATAACATGCACACATACATATTTACAAATTTACATATTTACATTCCTCCTTGTGTAATTAATACGCGCAAAGCGTTCAAGTCTGAAACTTGGGCAGCATTTTCGGCTGCTGAAGTAATCAGTTGCTAATGCTTTACATACTTGTGTAGTATGTATGTATATGTAACAGTATTAAGTGAATGCCCAAAGAAAACAATGCTCCAAAATTAAAGCAGCGCTGAAGTAGCGGGGTTGAAGTAAGCGATTAGGCATTGTATACGGTTTTTGTAATGTGTAATTGAGGTGTAATAAATTACGAGCGTTTAGAAGGTGTTTTTGTTTCGAAAGCATTAAATTTGATTTACTGTTTAAGAAAAGGTTGTTGGCCGTTATTATTGGTCATCTAGCAATGGGAAAATGTGCAGTATGGCTTGATATCGCTTATAACGAATTCTGTTTGTAGCTGTAGATGCGAGGAGTAGCCGCAAACCTTACAAGTACGCGCATTTTGGTTTGGGGTACTTGATTTTCGATGATTTTTGACTTAAAGTTTTTCTATAACTTTAACTTTTGCGCTTGCTCTTTAATCAAATTTTGTACTAAATATGTATATGACTCGGTAACGCCTCGTATTTATGGAACGACAGCCGCCGTACTGCAGTCAACGTTTGCGCGCGTAATGATGAATGGAACTGATTGGCAGCGCCCTATAAGTTATACTTTTCCTGAGTAATTATCTACGTGCATGTAATGCATAAACAATTACAAAACATATTTACATACATAAATAACACATTTTAATTTCGGCGATAATTCAATGCGAGACAAATTAATTAATTACGTACAGAGAGTCAACGACAGACGTCAAAGGACATACGGCAGGCACGAAATTGGGAAGTTGAAGTTGAGCGGGACTGGCGGCAATTATGAATAATGTGTTAGCATTAGCTTGATTTTAGCTCTCATACGCACTTATCTCAATGTCGTAGAAGATTTTCGTTTTTACTGACCTTCAGTAGAATTGTCTGCTTAAAGTTTTCGTAGAACATTTTAAACCTTCTAATGCATTTTTTAATTACCTCTCTGTCAAATGTTTTGCAAAACGTTTTCAAATTAATCATTTGCATATTCGTTAGAGTGTAAAATTCTACTTAGAAAAGATTCCCCATTAAATTCTACTACAGCAGTTCGTTTGATTAGCTTTAAGTTTGTGCTTAAGCTGTAAAAGCCATCAAACACGTCAAACCCATAAGCCATAGCACTTTTGGCATATTCGAAGAACTGCCAACCGCTACTCATGTAAATATGTATATGCATATACAACCCAAAATATTCATTCAGAATGTTTGCTGATTAACAAACAATCTAATTTATTAATTAATTCGCTTTAATGTTCATGCATTAATCAGTGATTGACGAGCTGTTGATTGAATTAAAATCTCACACAGAGCTACATATACATATATTTACATATGTATAAACATTTACTACACCACAAACGTTTAAATATTCAGCGCTTCATCATATTACTCTAACTGACCCTTTTGTTATGCCATTGCAATGATTAATTTCAAAAGATTTCGCATTAATAAACCGTTTATAGCAGCGAAAACCAGCGTTGCCGTTTTGTGGGTAATTCCCCAAATTTGGGGAATTTTTTTAATATTTGGGTAATTTTTGGGGAGTTCTATGATTTGGCGAATTTTGGGGAATTCGCCTTTTAATCGTTTTATATGAATAATAATACCTATAAAAAATTAATTATTTTCATGAGTTTCTATTACATTTGTATTGTGTGAAAGTGTGCATGAGTTTTTGCAGCATTTCTTTAATCTTGAATTACCGGCTGGTCGAACATGTACAAGCAAATTTCATAAGCCCATTAAAGTAAGAAGTTAGCTAGGAAAAAATAAGCAATTTTATACCTTTCATGAACATGTAATGGTATTATAACATTGAGCCCAAACAGGTTTGTCGAAAGTTCTAGAAGGAGACAAATTAGACCCACCAAAATATATACCGATATTATCAGAATCATGAGCTAATTCCTCAGTTGTTAAGATACGCTGATCATTTGTCGGAATGGGCCAAATTGGACCATTATAACATATAGCTCCCCTACAACCAACCATACATTTTGGGGTAAAACTTCTCCACTTAAATTGCTAAGATCATTACAATATTTTTTTATAAATATTTGCATAAACAACCCACAGAATTGGAGGTACCTACTGTGGTGCAGTGGGTAGAGTGCTCGCCTGCTATGCCAGAGGTCTCGGGTTCAAACCACGGTCCGAGCCAAACAAATTTTTCTAATTAGTAAAAATCCAATTATTGGGTTTTTTAAGAGCAGCGGTCACCTCTCGGCAGTGGGCGGCATACCCTCCGAGAGTATTTCTGCCATGAAAAAGCTTCTCACAAAAAATGCATTCGCCGTTCGGAGCCGGCATAAAACTGTAGGTCCACCCAATTAGTAGGAAGAACAAAAAAGGAGGACACCTCGAATTGGGAGAGAAGCTCGGCCATAAAACTCGTCAGAGTTATAATAGCGCCATTGTATTATTATATTATTATTATTATAAATTAAAAAAATCGGACTATTTAATGTTTCATTTCTCTCTTACTTGTTTTATGTTTCTTTATAACTTTTTTTAACCACACATATACATACATACATATATGCACATGAGTTTAAAAATACAAACCGTTATAAAGTAAAATAAATTGAAATTACTTGTTTATTGGAAATCTCTTGATAACACTACCCGACAAAAAAATATCCTCGAGATTTGATATTTGATTCCTATATATTCTTGCTGATTCCAAATATGTAATCAAATGGTTCAAAAGTAGAATAGTTTTCGAGATATTTTGAAATTTCAGTTTTCGCGCTAAGAAGAAAATGAGGATTATTAATCTGTCAATATCTCCGCCATTACCGTCTTGAGTTTTATGTTATTTCATCTCATTTTGAGAGGATGAAATACCCTTTCCAATTCCACATAAAATCGAAGTTAAAGTGACGGAATTATGGCGGACAAAATATTGGTTTTATGCAAAAAATAAGTTAAATACAAGATGTATAAACTGTTGAAATTTTGTCGGGTAGTGTAATTTGAAAATTTGTATGGGGAATTTTGGGCAATTATGGGTAATTTGAATAATTTTTTGGGTAATCTCAAGAATTTAAAACGGCAACGCTGAAGAAAACAGCGTGCTGCTTGTTTGCAACATGTTGCCAGCAACATTTTTTGTTTACAACTAATGAAAATCCTAAAGTGAGCAAAAATTGTAGACTTATTTTTGATTGGAAAGTGGTTTGGTGGTTGTCAATTGAAAAAAGGTTTAGAAAAAACTAGTTCATTTAAAAATATTAACTTCAAAAGTTAAAAACGAACATATCCATGCTTTTTTAGTTCAAATGTTGCTGTAAACATTTTAAAAATGAAATGTTTTATATTCCGTCTTTTATTGAATTAATATTATTACTTTTTTCGCGCAATATTAATGATTTTTGAGAGCATTTAACATGCTGATACATACATATCAAAAAGGTACGTTAGGGTGTTAGTTAGCAGCTGTGTAACTGGTTCACAAGTACCCCATTGCTGTAATTATGGTTAATGAACTGCAGTAAGAAAAATTCGCTTCTGGTCCAAAGAACATTGAAGTATCAAACTTCACGATGCGGCTATAAATGTCGAAGTTATGAAGAAAATTGTAATTGGATGACTATTTGGGTGAACCAAAAAAATAAAAACTTTTTGTCGGCAATGCTTTTCAGAAACATACCTACAAACATAATGCAACAACAACAACATATTATGTATCTACATATGTACATAATTCACTATCACAGTCAGCTTAATAATAATAATATAATACAATGGCGCTATTATAACTCTGACGAGTTTTATGGCCGAGCTTCTCTCATAATTCGAGGTGTGCTCCTTTTTGTATTTCCTACTGATTGGGTGGACCTACAGTTTTATGCCGGCTCCGAACGGCGAATGCATTTTGTGTGAGCTTTTTTATGGCAGAAATACACTCGGAGGGTATGCCGCCCACTGCCGAGAGGTGACCGCTGCTCTTAAAAACCCGAATAATTGGATTTTTACTAATTAGAAAAACTGTTTTGGTGTTTTGCTCGGACTGGGGTTTGAACCCGAGAACTCTGGCATAGCAGGCGAGCACTCTACCCACTGCACCACAGCGGCCATTTCGAAAAAGCTTACTGTTAAATCGATGAGAAGCTTAAGCTTCCATTTGCTATGTATAATTTTATTTTGAAAATTTTTATTTTGATATTTTTGACTGAAAATTTTCATTTGGAAATCTCTGGCTCAAGATTTTGTTTCACAAATTATAATTTCGAAAAATTTTATTGTGCAAATTTGAATTTCGAAAATTTGCACGATAACCATACCTACATGCATGGATATATGTATATAATGATATGTTCGTACGTATGTATGGAAGCGAAATTTTAAAATTTTCTCAGAATTCAAAAGCAGACGCATTCAATTCAAAGAGCTGCAGCAACTATTCTTCTTGTTCAATTGTCGGAACTTGAACACAATTTCGCTTTGACTTTACAAATCGAAATATACATTTATAATACATATCCTAGATATGTATATTCTATACTCAATGTACGTACATTCACGGCTGCTTTGTATAAGTCAAAACTAAACAATTGCGCTCAAGTCTTATAGAATTTTCATTGATGCCAACTTTCCTTCACTCTGCTTTCATTTTCGTTTCCATTTTTTCTACTTCCTTCTTCCCTTCACACTAAATTGCATGATATGCCACTAAAACTAAATACTCAAGGTATGAAATTGAGCCTCAAAGTGTGTGTAACAGACGGATACAACTAATAGCCCAGTTAGTCGAGAACGTGTGATCCGCTCGCTGACGCAAACGCCCGTATGCAATTTTTAGGATTTTTTGAGCCCGTAGCAATCAGCTGTTTTACTCACACATATTTACATATATATAAAGTTTGTTTACATTTTGGCAGGGTTGCCATTTAGTCATTTTTGAGCAAACAAGATTTTTACTAATCTTCAAAGTGTTATGCGGATTACTCTTCAATACACAACTGTGCATTATTTGCCAAATGACAAGAAAATACTAATTTAATCGTTTTTAAAGTTGTCGTTGACGACTTTTTTTTTTATTAATTTAGTTACTTTTTTACTGCTTAGTTGGTAATTGAAACACATTTTTCTTGTAATTTTGTTGCTGCCCAATATATTTCCATCACACCTTGGTGATAGTTATCAAGGGCTAAAACATAAAATAACAAAAAACACAGTCAGAACATTAAATTTACAATTGAAAATCCATAAAAAAAATTATATTGGGAAGCAACAAGATTCTCACAAAAATCTGTGTTTAATTAAGAAATCCGTACTGAGTTACTTGCAAGTAAAGTTGTTGAACAAAGCTATTATCTTGTTATTAATTTATATATATATATTTACATTTTGTTTGGGATTTAAAAAAAATTTATAAACGTTTTCATTCCTTTCTTTTTAAAAATTAAAGTAATAATAAATGTTTCGTTTAAGTAGACATACTATTTTTTCCATGTGAACACATATATGTATATTCGATAACATTTTACAATCTTGTTGAGTTAGTTGTATAATGCTGTGAAAATTACTGTTTAAATATTTAATAACCAAAAATGTTCAACTGGCAACCCTTCTACCTTGCAACCATGCGAGCTATCAGCTGCCACGTTTTTACGTAAAAAATCAAAATGATTTTGATTTCTGCGGTACGGGCTTCTGCGTCGTACGTCGTTGAATAATCGGTTACATACAAATCCCATTAAATAAGTTGGATCAGCTGACACGGTACACGGGTTTACGTTCTCGACTAACTGGGCTATAACAGACGAAGGCCAAAATAACAAAGCTGCTGCTTGTTCTTCTTCTTTCAATTTATTACTCTTCTTCTACTATGTTCTAACTAGACATATACGCCGACAGTGATTCCGGCGGCGGCGGCGCTATTCCAAAAACATTTCGGCGGCGGCGGCGACGCCGGCGTGCTTTTTCGCACCGGCGCGCCTGCCCCAAATCTACAAATCACAATCCTTATTCAAATATTAATTTTATTTAGTTACCTTAATAGCGCTGGCTGAATGGAATAAATAAACTAATTTCCACCTTAAATTGTTTAAACTTTTTTATTAACAGCAAAAAACAATTGTTACATAAACTAAAATATAAAATAAAGAAAATAAATATTAAAGAATATACACAAATCCATATGTAAGGGTAAATTTAAATTCATTTGCTTATTTTGTATGATAATAAACATGCATACATATATTTACATATGTACATATTTATATATATATATATGAGGCACTTTAAAATAAATATATGTATATACAGTGTTGGAAAAAATAATAGGGACAAAATTTTGCAATTCTCCATTTATTTCATTTTAAGACCAAATAATGATTACCATATATTGATGCTTACACGGAGAGGACATGCTTCAATGACTCTGGGGTGGTTTTTGTAAATAATTTAATTTTTATGAATAAAAATAATGAAATGTATAATTTATGTTGGAAATAATAATAGGGACAAACTTTAAATTCGATTGTTTTTTCAAATAAACTACAATATTACTGCTTCAGCTAAATTTAAACTAATGTTTAGCTGAAGCTCCTTTATTTTTTATAACTTCCTTACTTCTTCGTGGCATAGGGTTGACCAAATCAGCGCAATTTGCAACTGGTATTAAGTACCAAGCTTCTTTAATTTTTTTTCCATAACTCTTGCTTATTTTTCCATTTTTGATCCCCCATCGTCTTCTTTAATATTCCCTATAGGGCTGAGGTTCGACAACTGAGGCTACTCAAAAACAGCAACTTTCTTACGTTCAAACTATGAGTTTTCGATTCTGGAGGCATGCTTGGGATCATTTTCGGCATCTAATGATATCAAGGAGGGTTGAAATGGTGCAGTTTTGAGTAGAATAATTAGCAACAGACCTCGAGAAGTAGGACTAAATTTAAGAGATCCCAGAAAAGTTCCGTATCTGAGAAAAAATTATGTAAGCCAACGAACTGAAATTTTCCAGTAGCTTAAATTCTTTAGGACTGAGGCTAGTAAAATAGGGAACAGCCAAAGTTTTTGTTAATAACTTTTAACCGGCAAAAAACAAAACATTTCCGCATTCAGCTTCGTGTTCCTGAGGTCAAAACACGTCGATTGGTTCCTTTTTTTTTTTTTTTAATTTTGAAGAACTTTTGCAGTTAGAATAACTAGGAAAATATGTACACATGTCGCTCCATACGGGTAAGGCGCGCCAGCGCACTCCGCCGCGCCTATACGCCGATTTCACGGATTATGGCGGCGGCGGCCGATTATGAAGGTAATCGGCGCGGCGGCGGCGGCGTCAATTGGCGGCGTATATGTCTAGTTCTAACATATCAACAAATCCTATTCCTTTGTGTTTATGTATGTGCGTGTGTGTGTGTATTTGTGTTGCGATGTGAAAAAGTTTACGGAAACTCAATACGCTAACCAACATACATACATACATATCTTACTTATCAAAGGTTGGAGCAATGCATTCAGAGTTGGCCTCTGCCCGCTGCCCTAGGCCCCTTGCCATTTGAGTCTTTTTAATACATATATGTATGTTTGTATGTAGACAGACAATACGTGCCGCTCTGCACTTGAATACAAACAATAATTTCCATTGTGTGCCAGCACGCGCATATGTGCGCCCTCAACAAAAGGTGAAATTGTTGGAAAAGTGCATTTGTTTTTTTTTTTGGTTACGGTTGCCTGGCGCAAAATAGCGATGACGATGGCGATGGCTGATACTAAGCTGACTTATGTCTTTCTAAGTTTATATGCGCATATGTTATTTTTTGCTATAAAAAAAATTTATAAATTGAAGGTATATGTGGCTAGCTGAAGGTAAAAAGAGCAGCCTAGTACGCATTCCCCTCCCCGAAAAGCGCATACGATGATCCAAAGCTTCCACTAAATATTTTCCATGCAATTGCGCTCGGCTACAATGGCTATGCTATGCCTTTTTAAAAGGCTGATAAAGAGCTAATAAAAGTGATAGACGTATATACATATGTATGTATATATGTATATGCCCCACCTAAATTCTAAAGAAGTTTAACTCGATTGCCGAATACTCCGCGCTAAGTTTAGGGTCTTAATTTTGAAAAGAGATTATTGCTTGAGGGCTTCCCTTGAACCGAATATAATACTCCACTTCTACACATCAATGGATCACAGCTTAATGACAGAGTAGGAGAATATGTATAAGCAGCCCGTTGCGAGCTGAAAATCTCATTATTTTTACCTGATTAACCACTGTAAAGGTCTTTAAAACTGAAGTAGCATCAGTGTAGGAAGTAGTTTAAGCTTGAAAAGAGAAGAAAGAAAATGAAATCGACTTCAAATACTTTCTTCG
Source organism: Urophora cardui (assembly GCA_960531455.1). NCBI lineage: Eukaryota > Metazoa > Arthropoda > Insecta > Diptera > Tephritidae > Urophora > Urophora cardui. The sequence goes on from OY482672.1 coordinate 136,727,344, forward strand.
GATTCTCTTCTCAGTTAGCCAAGTTGGATTGCAGACGCCAGGAGCTCCTAGAATTGTAAAAAAACGACACTTGAGGGCTGAATGGTTCGCCAACTCAACGGAACGCCAGACGATCAACAAAATTATTCTTACTCAGTTCATTTGTACGTATGGCAAAAAATTAGGGTTAAAATGTCCTAGAAAATTATTCGCCATCAAATTTCAATAGAAGTCTCCTCAGAAAAGATTGTGATTGCCCAACATTAGATCTAGTGAAACTACCTACAATCGGATATAAGAAAAGGAGCTAATATTTGTTAAATCTACACGATGATGGTTTGTTTAGGATGGCTATTGATTCACGTGGTAACGCAATGGGACTCACGGAACTTAAATGCATTAGTCGATACTCAGAGACACTGACACTCAACCAAACTTTATTGGGAACAAAATTTAATTTGTTTTTTATTTGCTCTGATTGCGAAATTGTTAAAGCTTAGATTTGTTTTTGAAGTTAACTTCTTAGGCGGCGATACAGAGTTTTTATGGAGAGTGAAATTTGAAATTTTATGCAACGGAAGTTGCCCCCGGAAATAGCAGCCATTTTAGTTTATTTTTAATTTAAAAAAAAATCAACCTTGATATCCGCGCGGTTCGAACTCACAACCCTTCGCTTCCAGACCAGACGCAAAACCTCTGCGCCACCACACCACTTGCGTTGAGCTTGTCAAATGCTGCACTTAAATTGAACAACAAGTACAACTCACTCACCTATTGAAAGCAACAAGTAACAAGTTTGATATTTGCAAATACATGAACGAAAATATAAGTACCTACTCAAGGAAAAGCATTAGATGCTCAGTATGTCAAAAAAATAAAATCGGTATTTTTTAATAATACATATTTTTATACTCAGCTGTACTAGTACACAGAGTATTATAGTTTTAATCACATAACGGTGGATTGTAACAGAATGAAATAATCGAGATAGATATAGACTTATGTATATCAAAATGATCAGGGTGAAAAGAGAAATCGATTGAGCCATGTCGTACGTCCGTCCGTCTGTCCGTCCGTCTGTCCGTCAGTCCGTCTGTAAACACTCTAACTCGCGCAAAAATTGAGATATTTTGATGAAATTTGGAATGCAAGTTGGTATCGAGACTGGGACGGTTGGTATTGAAAATGGGCGAAATCAGACCATGGCCACGCCCACTTTTCCTATATAGAAAAAATCGGAAATTTGGTATCTCAGCCACCAATATAGCTAGAGCGATGAAATTTTATCCACGTGTTGACCTCAGGCCCCTATGAAGAAATTTGGTGAAATTTTAGAAAATGGGCGGTGCCACGCCCACTTATTAAGGGGCAAACATTGAGGGTTTTATAAGCCATAACTCAGAAACCATTGAAGATATATCGATGAAATTTGCTACGCGTGATATACTTACTTAGGCAAATGTTTGGACAAAAAGTTGTTAAAATCGGTTGACGGCCACGCCCACTTTTATATATGGGTATTATAAAGTGACCTAATAAAAACATTTTAAGCGATATCTTTGTCAAATGTAAAGATAATTCATTGAAATTTTGTGGTATGATTTCTACAATAGACCGGAAACAAAAAATAGAAAAATTTTGGAAAATGGGCGTGGCACCGCCTCCTTTTAGACAAAGGAATCTACGAGATTTCTTAGCCCATAACTCGACAAATAATTGAGACATTATGATGAAACTTGGTTTATACACTTTTATAACTTGTATTAATACACACAAAAATTTATTGAAATCGGTTTATGACCACGCCTACTTTTTAGCAAAGATATTTCTGGAACACCCTTTGGGAATTTGTAACGTGACATCTTTGCAACTGGAAGTCATAAAGGAATGAAATTTTGCACAAAGAATAATATTCATATGCTACGCCCACTTTATGCAGCACTCGCTTTATATAAAATCCATCAAACGCAAACAAACAATGAAAGCATACAGCTGAGTATCTAATGTTCGATTCCACTCGAACTTAGGTTTCCTTACTTGTTATTTTAAATTCTTTTGGGGATTTGTATGTACATGTATGTATGTATGTACATATGTATACGTGTAAGTACATAAGAAATTCTAACCAGGACAGCGCTGTGGTGAAATAGGCGAGGTGAGAATGTTCATAACACAAGAAGAAATTAGAGTACACCGTTTGACACAACTCACGTAACTAGCGCGGTAGCTCAGCTGTAAGATGCTAGGCTTCAAATGAAGCTGGTTCAAGTCCAGGTCGAGTCAGTTTTTTTGTTGATTTTTTTTTATTAAACAATTTTCTTTGTAATTTTTTATTAAATAAAAGTGCCACCCGATTATCGGGGATTACATACTAGTTAATTATTAAAATAAAAACGATCAAACGACCAATATAAAAACCAATCGGATGAGCTAAAAAAAACCAAATCTAATAACAAGAACAAGCATCGCCTTTTCTATAAATATAATTTGTACAAACAAAACCGCACAACCACATGTATGTACATGCGAAAGTTTTCATTGTAATATCCCTGCAAAAAATGTGCGATTAATCCCGATATACACAGATTTGTCCCGGATTGATTTCTTTCCAGAACAATCGGTCCACAATTAGTGCCCGATTGTTCCCGAACGATTATAAATGTAGACTAATTGTAGACCAATTGTTCCCGAACGGGTATAAATCTAGATTGATTATATGTAGAAATTTTACAAAAATATTCAATGTATGTATGTATTAAAAAAACAATAGGTAAAACTAATTGAACACGCTTTCTTTTAATAACAATGATGAATAATAATTTTGACAAAATTTTACCAAAAATATCCATTGAAAAATCAATAACGATTATAAACTCAAAACTGACTATTTAAAATATTGTAAAATATTGAATAGATTTCTTTAAAAAAGTAAAACTTATTGTATAATCTTTATTTAAAGAGGCATGAACATTTATAATTTTTAAAGATTGTTATAAAAAATAGTGTTGGCCTGAAAAATTCCTCACATATCTTTTACACTCGCATAATGCATTCTCAAGACTTTAAATATTTGGAGGAAATACTTATTTTTTTTTTTAATTTACAAAATGAAATCTAATCGAATAAACTCTTCTAATATTTATAATTTTTAGACATTTTCAGAATTGGGTGAAAGCGATTGATCTACATTTGTACCCGTTCGGGTATACAAATTGAACAATTAGCCTCTTCATAGGACATTCTCGAACAAATGCGATCAATTCCCTACATATAAAGAGATGTAAAATTGTATTAGTCGCATTCTCCCTTGCGAATGAAGAAGTAAGAAGTTAACTTCTATAACGTGTACTGTGCTACACGCGGGTTTTTTTTTCATAATCTGCTGCTATTTTTATGCACGCAACTGTATTTTTTTGTATGCACGTTTGTATGTAAGTATACATATATCTTTACGCAGCTAATATATATATTTATCATTTCAATTGAAACTTTCGAATAAAACCAATTAACTGTGCATTTTTATGAGCGTGTAATACCAATATTGCTGGCACCACGCCACGAGTAAGTAATGAGGAGTACGTATACGCCATGGACGCCATTGATACAGATATTTATGCTCATATTGTAGTTAGAAATATACATATGTGCATTTTGCATGTATGTATGTCCGTGGAATTCTAACATTTTTCCAATAAATTCCACAGTATAATTCAACACATTTTTTGTTGTTGCTTGTTTTTTATCTGGCAGCGAAATAGAAAATTACCAGTTTAGACGCGAAAAAATATGTTTCAGTTTAGAAACGCACACGTGCAAAAGCAGAAAGAGTACATGACAGCGTGTGCACTCAGCAAAAAACGCACGTAAATCTGACTATTTACACCTTGATTTGACTATTTTTACCAATGGTTTTGCGCCTAGGATGAAAATAGTGATTCTGACTACGTTGCACTTCATACCATCATAATAAATATTAAGTAGTTAAAATGAAAATTAACCATACTCGACTTGAAGTGTTGTCATAGTAAAAACAACTATGAAAATATTTGTCCTAAATATGTTGAAAAATGCAGCATATTCAAACTGAATATTTTTATAGTCAAGTTAAAGTTACAACATAGTTGTTTTAAAAAATGTTCATATTGAAGCTGACTATGACATATTCTTAAGTTTACTATGATTCATATTGAAGTTCAATATGTTTTTATTCAACTCTAAGAGACAGCATATTTGTTTTAAATTGATTTCATATTGAATTAAACTATGTATCTAAACATTGTGTGCACATATGCACATACATATATATGTATACATACATACGTATGTGCTTTTTTAAACCCTTTTATGTATTCACGTGCGGGGAGCGCTGTAGCTCCAAGGTTCGGCGTGAGTGCCAACCTCTGGGGTATGAAAAATGGCTTTAAATAAGCCAACTCATTTCCCTTGTAGAAATTGAGTTATATTTGAGTTGCTCAATCATGCTATATAGCTCGAACAATGTATAAACCATCTAAGAATTACGGAAATTTGAAAAGCCGCATTCAAATAAAGGAACGAAAATCTACGCAGCATAAATTGATTTTACTGTGCTAAATATTTAAGTTTACTATGATCATATTGAAGTTGAAGCATCAACAGTAGTTAAAATAAATATGTTTCAATGAAAATGACTATTACAAATTTTATAATGACAGGTGTTAATACTTGTCCAGTTGAATTAGTATTTACTAGTCAACTCAAAGTTTTTCATATTCAATTATAATATCTTTCATACTTGAACGGTTGAAATAATACGTTTATATTCAGACCAAGTTGTTTCATAGTCATATTCCCGTGTTTTCATAGTAAAAAAGCGAATAGTAAAGCTGAATATTTTCATAGTCATTTTTACGATGCGGGTTTTCTCTGACTGTGCTTTAAACTTTTTTTCGCGTATGAGAATTCGACGATTTTCAACAATTTAATACTCCATTTGCTGGCACAAATATGTACACGTCAGTATGTAGTATGTGGCTGGTTAAAGAGCAAACTATTTGTTTTATTGTTTTACGAAGTGCATACATATATGTACAATATTCATACATTCATTTTTAACTCTGTATACAATCGCATGCATGTCCAGTAAATTTGTTCGGCAGGTGTTATCTTTCACATGGAAAGGACGCTGGTCGTCGTCGCTCGTGTTCATACAATTTACAACTGTAAAATTGTTAAAAAAACAAAACATCCCAGCAGTATTTGAGGTAAGGAGCTGCATATTCAGTAGAATATTCATTATGAAAAATAGCCTGAAACTAAGTTCAAAATTCATTGCTGAAAAAATAAGTGAACACGCAGTGAAGACATCAGGTGTACTGAAATACATGCTATGGAAGTTCTCCCTGCGTATTCAGGCCTTTTTTCCTACAGAAACTCTCCCTTCTCGTTCGGCAGTTTTTAGGTAGTTGATTTTCGACGCCACCTCTATATAAAAAAGCCGCGTGTAGCACAGTACACGTGATAGAAGTTAACTTCTTACATTAAACATAATTATAAAGAAAACATCTGAAATGATGCATAAGCTTGTTACTTTGTGTTATTTTTATGAAATTGTTTAAGCCATGTTTAATTTATTCAAATTGAAGTGGCGTACGCTATACAAATATAAAGCTTATGGTTTCAGAAAAATTGCATAATTGCATTGTTAATATGTTGCATAATTTTAGGCTATGATGAAATTAAATACATAAATACATACAGGGCCCAGATTCTAAAAATCGTTATCGCCAAATGAGATCGCCAAAAATCTCTAAATTTATATCAGACCCGCCTAAAAGTATGTATCTCCTTTATTTATTTATATCGTGTCAAGCTGCAGCATGCTGGCCGCATTGATGAGTCAGTTTTGTATGTCAGATATTTTACCAGATATTGCATATTTTTAGGTGCGTCTGATATAAATTTAGCAAATTTTGGCGATCTAATTTAGCGATAGCCATTTATAGAATCCGGGTATAGGTGAAGCTAATAAAAGCGTGTTAAAAACCACTGATATTTCTGTGTAGAATAACAAACGAATGAATCAGGAGAAAGTATGGTCTATTTAAAAGGACAATATTTGCATTGATAAACATAAAATTTAAATTCCTTTTCCCTCCTTTTCCGTCAACAATTTTCATTTGATAACAATATTGCTCAGAAATCTTTCAGGGTTATCTAGGTTCACATTTTGACCCATATATGGGGATCCGACCTAGAAATCATAATCGGTACATATATATGTAATAGCCCTGCTCAACACCTTTCGTTTGATGCCAGGGATGGAATATATGAGTTAGTTTTGAAATTTCAACTCAAAAAGTCAATAGGAAAGAGTTAATATTTTTAATAGGGCTCTAGATACCCGGGTATCGAGCAATTCGATCTGATCGTTTTTGTTTGAAGCCCGTTTGTTGTTCAAATGCCCGTACAAACATACGGGTAATAAACAAACAACTGTTCGAGTATTTGAACAACAATTGTTCGAGCTACTCGAAAATCGAGAGCTCTAATTTTTAACATTTATACATGACATCATATCATTACATGACATGATATCACATCATGGCATCACATCATGAAATCATATCATGGCATCACGTCATGACATAATATCATGGCATCACATCATGACATCACATGACATGACATAAGGGGTTATCCGGGTCCATATTATGACCCATATCAGGGGACCCGACCTAGAACTCATAATCAGTACCGATATCTCTATGTGAAAGCTGTGCTCAGCATCTTTCATTTAATACCAATATTGCTCAGAAATATTCCGGGGTCATACGGATCCACGTTTTGACCCATATCTGGGGACCCGACCTGGGAATCATAACGAGTAAATCTCCATGTAAAAGCCATGTTGAATACCTTTTATTTGATACCAATATCGTCCAAAACATTCAGGGGAAAGCCGGGTAAACGTTTTTATCTTTTGCTGTTTCCTGTTTCCTGTTTGCTATTTCCGTGCAACGGAAGTGTACCTGCTATTTCCTTTTTAAAATTTCACTCTCCATAAAAACTCTGTATCGCCGCCTAAGAAGTTAACTTCAAAAACGAACGGGAAAGTTCAGATATTAGAACTACATCTCTACTGAATATTCAGAAGGAAATACCCACCAGTATTCGAGGTAAGGAGGTGCATATTCAGTAGAATATTCATTATGAAAAATACCCTGAAACTGAGTTGAAAAATCATTACGTGAAAAAACACTTGAACACTCAGTGAAGACATCAGGCGTATTGAAATATATGCTATGGAAGTTCTCCCTGCGTATTCAGGCCTTTTTTCATACAGAAACTCTCCCTTCTCTTTCAGAAGTTTTTAGGTAGTTGATTTTCAACGCCACCTCTATATAAAAACGAAAGGGAAAGTTCAGATTTTAGAACTACATCTCTACTGAATATTCAGTAGGAAACATGTGCTGTTTTCCAGCTGATAAATACTGCTGGGTATGTGCTGTTTTCCAGCTGATAAATACTGCTGGGATTCAATATTCACGCATATACATACATACATACATATGTAATTATAATAACGCCGTTTACATTAATATTAGGGTTGTTATTATTCTGAAAAAATTTGTATGCACGAAATCGATTTTTTCCATAACCAAACAAACTAAATTTATTTGTTGATGTCGGTGTGGAGCCTTGGGCCCAAAATATCCTAAGAAAAGTTGCTTAGCATGATCCGTAGAGCATTTTTGCATGGAAAAATGGAAAAAATATGTGTTAGTACAACTGCTTTAACATTATCCGAAATATTCCAAAATTATAAAATGCACAATACTACATACCTTCTGCTCTCCGATTTTAAAAATTTGGTTTTAGAAAATTTAAATTTCGAAGAATTCGATTTTAAAAATTTCAATTTAGAAGAATTAGATATTAAAAATATTAATTTAGAAAATTTCGATTTTAAAAATTCCAATCTCGAAAACTTCGATTTTGATTTGCAATATTTGACTGGAAATTACAGTTTTGAAAATTTTGATTTTGAAAATTTGGGTTGGAAAATTTCAATTTTGATAATATTCACTTTCAAAGTTTTGATTCTAAAACTTGATTACAAAAATTTTAATTTCGAAAATTTTCAATTCAAAAATTTTCAATTCGAAAATTTTAACTTTGAAAAATTTTAATTTTGATTTCGTTTCTTAAACAAAAATTTTGGGTACTAAGAAAAAGAACAATTTCTTCGCTTACCTGGTCTAATGCACAGTCATACACACATGTTCTCTTTCTATTGAATTACTATAACAACCTAGGTCATTTTCCGGCATTAATTTTCTTTCTTTTTTTAATTTACGTAATTAAAATGCGCTCGCTGGCTGGATTATGTACATATGTTTTTGTCAAACTATGTAAAATTATGTAATTTAAATGCGAGTAGCTATGCTATCAAAGCTGGTATATACCTATATATATATGTATGTAGCTACTTAGCAATTTTTCGAAAGTTTTCAATTTAATTAAACTTTAACAAACACTTTAAGCGATACTTACCAAGTATCGTATGCATATGCTTGTACTTGACGAAACTTTAAGAAAGAAACGTTGGCACGCTTTAATCATTTCCAAGTGGAAATATTTTCACGATTTTGAATTGATATGTTTGTTTACTAATATTGCGATTACAAAAATTCGGTTTTCCATAAATTTCAATTTCGAAAATTTGGATTTTCGAATTTTTCAATTTTTGAAAATTTCTATTTTTTACGAAAATTATTTAATTTGAAAATTTGGGGTTCCAAAAATACCGCTATCGAAAATATCGACACACTGTTGGTGTTTGTTTCTTCTTCAGAATTTAGGGCTTCCCATATATAATTTCGAGTTTATTTTCAAAAATTTTTGGTTTCAAAACTTTCATTTAGAAATCTCGTTTTCCAAAATTTATTTTTTTTTAAATCTGGTGTCTACTGAATATTTCGTCGTACCATACGAAAACTAACATATTTAAAATTTCTGGCGAAAGCTATCAATAAAAAAATTCTGTACGAAAAGTAGAACCTTTGACTTTTGGCCGACGAAAAGTAATAAAATCGAGTTTTGGCTGACGAAAAGTAATAAAATCGACTTTTGGCTGACGAAAAGTATCAGTAATTATATACTGTTTTTACATTAAAATTGTTGTTGTTTAAACGAAATTGATAGTTTTCGTCAGCCAAAAGTGGATTTTATTACTTTTCGTCAGCCAAAACTCGATTTTATTACTTTTCGTCGGCCAAAACTTGAACTTTTTACTTTTCGTCAGCCACAAAAAATTTGATGTTAGTTTTCGTATGGTACGACGATTTTGATTGCCAAATTTTGATATTGAAAATTTAGGTTCTGAAAATTTGATTTTGAAAATTTTGATTTTGAAAAATTTGTACTTTTTTGTTTTGAAACTCGATTTTGAAAATTTGATTTTGAAAGTTCTTATGTCAAAAATTTCACTTAAAAACTTTAGTTTTGAAAATTTAAAAAAATGTTTGCTTTGAAATTTTGGGTTTTGAAACTTGATTTGGAAAATTTTGACTTAGAAAGTTTTAATTTAAAAAATTTGACTCAAAATGTTTGGTTTCGAAAGTTTTGATTTGAAATTTTTGATTTCGAAATTTTTAACATTTGGGGTTTGAAACTTTTAATTTTGATAATAAATGCAGCATATCACCGTGATACTCAACTGAAAAGAAATCGCTTTAGTCATAAACTTTTCATTTTACAAGGTCTGTTTCAATTAAGTAAATCTAAATGTATAATAAGTTTTAGTTTTTTATTTCATATATACAAAGGTAAGTGTACCTATATGTATGTACATACATATGTAGATATGCATCTTCTCATCTTAAAATGAGAGGGTGGATTTCTAAATTAATTTATTTTTCTAAATTAGTTAAGAAAAAGTAGAAACTCATACAACGCAGTATACCTGCATATTTATGTATTAGTAAGCAAAAATAGAAAACAAACCAAAGTGGAAACACTAACTGCCATAATCAACACCCGCAACGTCGAAAAGTGAAGCTAATGAATTGGCAAAAAAAAAAAACAAAGAAACAAAAGGACGCATTGCAAACTAAAGCAATAATGACCACTAATTAAAACAAAAGTGGTAATCGTGCTGCTAATGAAAGTTGAGAAATTGAGTTAGAAATTGTGAATATGTATGGATGTTTGTATGTACATATGTTCATACATACCCTGTAGGGAAAATCTCTAGTTACGAACTAGGTCGCTTCTAGTGCATTTATCGCCGAAATCTCTTTTGCATAGTATCAACTGGAGAATTTAACACGGTGATGTCCTAGGCGGTGTCAATTGTCACCCTCTCCACTACATTTTCGATGGTTCCGAACTAGTACTAAATTCTACACTTTTCACTAGTTCGTTTATTGGCACAATTTCGATACTTCTGAACTAACTACAAGTACCTAAAAATTTTACAGTTTTACATCTGCCGCTTATGTGCAGCATTTGACACACTTCATGCAAGTGGCGTGATGGCATACTGGCTAACGTGTGTCACAATCAACCTGGCGAGCGCGGGTTCGAATCCTGTCCTTTTTTTAACTAATATTTTTATTTGGCGAAAAGCGAACAAGTTTAAAGCTACGTATTACCAGCGATGGTAGAAATGATAGCTGTTTCGAAGAAAACCAGAAAATTACAAAAATATTTAAAAAGTATTAAAATAAAAAAAAAAAATTCAAAATAAGCCTGAGAGATCGGAAAAGCATAATTAGGGGAACATTTCATTTCATACAAGTTAAGATGCAAATAGAAAACTCTATATATAAAATGCTTTACTAAACATCTGAGAATTGCAGAAATATAAAAAGCCGACGGCAATTGAACGAACGAAAAATTTTCATAGAAATTTTGTCACTTCGAAATTGCATACAAATCAAAGTGTGTCTTATAATGGTCACTCAATTCGCTCCTTCTGAACTGCTGAAGGTCTAACTACAATTGATCTAGTTTATTTTTGACTAGTTTTCGCTAGTTCGGAACTAGAAATTTTGCTCACTAGTTATTGAGTTCCCTGCAGGGTATTTTTGTGCAAACGCACATCCATTAAAATTGATGATTGTTTAGAATGATAAGGCGTAGGTCCGCATAGTGAAGTGAGTTGGGTGGCGGCATGACGAAATTCAGTCTATGCCTTTGCAGTTACAAGCAGAAAGTGGTAATTGCGGGTACTCTCAGGCGCACAATTGTGCTTTATAGTGGCCTTTGGTGTAAAGTATTATATCCAGGTATGTATGTATGAGCGTCTGCTTTAAAGCGCACAGAAAAATCAATTAAAGCTAATTTCCTCAAAGCCTACGAAGTTTAAATGCAATACCTTCTGCAGATAATATGTATATTTATATGATTAGTCCACTTGCAAGCAGTGCTATGTGAATTCTCTGATTCAAAACCATATCATTCAGCTTACTAGCCAGTTAAGCTGCCAAAACATACCAGTTAATTAACTAGTTAATGAACCAGGCCGATAAGTCGTAGAAACAAGCGCAGGGCTATTTATTATGTGTAGATCGTACGATCCGAAGTTAACTCAATGGCTGTTATCCCTGAAAAGGAATGAATATAGATTTATCAGCGTGTTCCTCACAAGATACTGTATTTTCAAATGGGGCTAGTTGGTAAAAGTGAATGCAATGGTTGCGGATTGCATGAAGAGAAGATAGAGCATATTCTCTGCTTCTGTCCTGGTTTTTGCAGGCTAAGGCTTCGGCTACTAGGGGAAGTCGTATTCAGTGATCTCAAAAATGTAATCAATAGGGCATGGAATTTCATGTACTAAAAAATAAAAAATATGCGCATAAAAAATGCAACAAAAACTGAGAAATATGCATGAAAAATCAAAAAAAAATGCATTAATTCAAATTTTTCAACTTCAGATAATTCATGTTTATTGAAGTTACAATAGTTAAATAAATTAGGTACAAATATTTTTTAATTCAATTTTGCTCTTACGTTGTACGTTTATACATGTGTAGGTTTATATACATACCCAATAAACACAACGGATTCGCCTCGAATTCGCGGCGATAGTTCGCGACGATAGATCGGCGAATCCGAATTCCCAGGCGAGTCACCCCTCATTAGCGATTCGCGCATTTTTATATTCTCGGATCGTTGGCGATTCGAGATTTGTGCCCATTGGCGAATACATTCTAGAAAATCTTCTTCTGCGAATCCACCTCGAATTCGCCACGATATCATCTGAGCTTTTCAACCTCTTGAGTAGAGTTTTAAATGGTAAATTAAAGCCCAACAGGGAATTTCTTCGTGTAAAGCAAGATTTAATAAAATTAATCAATGCTATTGCGATAATTGATTTTTCTCGAGCCCACTCGAACTCGATACGAGTCCGAAAAATTACATTCACCTCCGCGAATTCTTCTCGAATTCGCCACGATATCATCCTCGCTTTTGTGTTTATTGGGTATCTATTATATAGAAATGAATGTGTGTGTGTGTTATTTATGGACTCCCAAAGTAATCAACCGATCTTTATGAAATTTTCACAGTAGATTCATATGGTATATGCGCTGGTGATAGGGTATACAGACTTTCGGAAAAGTGGGAACTTCCCGGAATATGGGCCCAAATGTGGACCCAGAGTGACCCAGCAAGTCTTTGAGCAATATTGGTATCAAATGAAAGGTGCTGAGCAGGCCTTCAACATAGAGTTATTTTCATTGCGATGCCTAGGCCGGGTCCCGAGATATGGTCAAAACGTGGACAAGGATGACCCCTGAATATTTCCGAGCGATATTGGTAGCAAAGGAAAGCTGTTGAGGAGGACTTCAACAAAAAGCTCTTTAAATAGTTACACCTAGGCTGCTCTCCAAGATATGGGTCAAAGCATGAACCGGAATGACCCCTGAATGCTTCCGAGCAATATTGGTAGCAAATGAAAGGCGTTGAGCAGGGCTGCAACCTACAGCTTTCCCAAAAATGGCTCAAATATTGGACCCAGATGGTGATGGATGGTCTCGGTAATGTAAAGATAAAGGTAAAGGTAAGGGTAAAGGTAAAGGTAAAGGTAAAGGTAAAGGTAAAGGTAAAGGTAAAGGTAAAGGTAAAGGTAAAGGTAAAGGTAAAGGTAAAGGTAAAGGTAAAGGTAAAGGTAAAGGTAAAGGTAAAGGTAAAGGTAAAGATAAAGGTAAAGGTAAAGGTAAAGGTAAAATTAAAGGAAAGGGAAAGAGAAAGGTAAAGGTAAAACTAAATGAAAAAGAAAGAGAAAGGGAAATGTTGAGGGAAACCCTCATTATAACATACAAATTTTTTCGTCGCTGCGAAGCGGGACGGGTATATGCTAGTATATATATATATATATATATATACAGTCGAGTCTGGATATAGTGAACCCCCGCTATAGTGAATACCTCGATATAGTGAACACCGAAATATTTACATGGAGTACTCTAAATAGTGAACTATCGAAAGTCTCTAAATAGTGAACAAAATTTTAAACGCAAAAGTTAGCATGAAGTGACAAACAAAAAACAAAAATTAACCAGAAATATGTATGTAAGATCGGGTATTCTCGAAAATGCTTATTTTATGTTTATTCCTGGAAAATCTGATTCCATTTGATGCCAGTGTTTATTTGCTTCCTGTCGGATGCAGACCGCTTCTGAGTGAATGTGTGTTCTTTTATCTGTTTCTAAAAGTTTTTGCGTGTTAATAATCTAAGTTTTATTATGCCTGCGAGGAAATTCCTTTCGTTAAAGCAAAAACCTGAAATTGTTGGGGAAATCGAAAGAGGCACTAGTGTTTCATCCTTGGCAAATACGTATGGTGTGCCAAATCCACAATTTCGGGAATAAAAAAATTCTCGTAATTGCATGACCGCAACACTACTGATTTGCTGGCATACTAGCATTGACAAGCCTGCGCAAGAAAGCGGTCCAAAAATCACTTTCCGAACGCAAGAAGCAAACATCTATTCGCGAATTCTTTAAATAAACATTTGTATTTTCCAAAGTATTAATCAATTCCAATGATACGTTAATCTTACATTTACAGACATGAATTTTTATCAAATAAACTTGTTATTTAAAAAAAAAAATGTCAACCTTAATATAGTGAACAGCCTGGATACTATGAACAGGCCGTGCAAAAATTAGTTCACTATATCCAGACTCGACTGTATAGATACATAAATTCAGTCTTGAACATTTCATAATCTGCAAAGGTTAATCCTTATCCAACGATTCATTAGCGTACACAATGAAATATTTTTTCATATTCTCAAAAAGAAAACTTTGCCGATTCGGTCGAAAAAAGCTCTTATACATAGAAAACGAACGTTCTACATCCACAGAGGTAATAGGAGCATGTTTGAAAACGGCTCTTTGTCGACAGGTATGCACCACGGTATATATCTGTGGACATTTGAAAGAACAACCTAAGTCGACCTAGGTGCATTTTCAGCTTTTTTTTATCATAAGTATACATTTTAAAATACGCTTTTTTCTGTCTAATCGGTGTTAAGATATCAATTCGGGTTCAGGAGATATGATGAATCGAAAATCATCTTAAGTCTATATTTTTCACAAATGCTTTTACCAAAGCAACTTAACTTAAGATAAGATAGAAGTGATAAGAAAAATTGCAAGAATTCCTCTTGAAAAAAGAACCTAATTTAATATATGTAGGTGGCATATTTTTTTCAATATGATTTTGAAAAACCAACCTAATTAGTAACATAAGTCGATTTTCTATCATATTTCAGTTTGCCAAATGAACTTAATTCCAATTAGGAAGCTAAAATTCTATAAAATTTTGATGAAGATCAATTTGAAAAAAGAACCTAAATTGAGATAAGTTGGTGTTTTTTTTTTTCAAAAAACAATTTGGAAAAAGCACTTATTTTATTTGAAATCCATTTAAATAAAAACCGTTACGCCAAGAAATAAAAATTCAATTTAAAATGAACAACACAAGATTGTTTTATCATGCCACGCTCTTACTTCTATGAAAATATATGATGAAAAGGCACTGTGCACTTGCAAAACTGTTTTTTGCTCTCCTGTAAAATTGCGAATTTAGACTTAGGTTGCTTTTCCAAATGTCCACAGATATATTGAGACGGTAATGCCAGTAGGCGGAAATGTCAAATACTGCTTACGTCACAGGACCAATAAAGCCGCGAACAACCAAACAAACAGCTGTGCCAATTGCAAAAGGAAATGACGTATGAGGACCTGATACTTTTTTCTAAAACCGAAAGAAATATGGCGGCCAGCGAACTGACATGACCTTTTAATTGGATCATGGGTATGCACCGTATCGAAAATATTAATAATAGCCCTGTTCACACGAAACTCTATTCGTCGTCAGATGGCTGTTATGCATGAATTTCGTTTGTATAAAACTGTCAACTAGCAAATTACAAAAATAGGCAATATAATGCGAAATATGTAATAAAAAAATGCAAACAACGCAAAATATGTAAAAATATGCATATATGACCAAAATATGCAAAATATGCAAAAACATTTGAATGCCTTTTTAAGACAATTTCACGATTCGCAAAGATTGTTTATTTATTTTGCTCTACCTAAATCTAAGAAAAACATGTATTTGCATAGATTTCCATGCCCTAGTCATCAAAATAGGAATAAGTAAAGCCTTCCTACTTGCAAAAGGGAAGGAGTTCTTTTTCAGTCTGAGTCCAGGCTTTTAACACAAGGCTGGCCTAACCTTATTCGCGAAAGGTTTCTAATTTTTTATGGCCTTTGAAATGCTGACATTAAAAAGGTGCCTTAGGGTGGTAGTAGCCGTGCGCTTGGCTCTTAAGTACCCCAATGGCAGGCGCGGATCCAGGATTTCGGCAAGGGGGGGGTTTTGAAAATTTCTTTTTTTGGAAGATGTTTTTTAAGGGCAGACGTTGCACATAGGTAGATTTTACGAATTTATGCGGCCAAAATTGAAAATTTTAAAATTGGTGCAAATACAAAATCCAAAATCGCTCTACGTTTATAATAGACCGGGCGATAATAAACCGGTTTTCTCGGCTTTTATAGACAACGGGGGTGTCCCTGCCGCTAGTCGAAACTTATTATTCTCCCACTTTTCGATTTTTTATTTTTTACATATTTTAAGTAACCCATTTTTAAACGTCAATATTTTCAGTTTTAAGACAGTTATCAAAGTAAATATCATGGATTCGAGTGCTTCAGGTAAATATCATTATTTATTGAAGAAATCGTCAACCTAGCGTAATAAAAGACCCACCATTTTGAAGCTTTTAAGCATATTGGCCTTTCTTGAAAAAATATTGTTAATTTTTTAATTCAAAAGCATTTTAGTTATATTATCGCCTCCGATCGATTACTCGTCAATTTCTATACGGAAAAATGCAAAGCCAGAAATTATCAACAATGGATTAAAAATTAGCCTATTTGGAAAATTACCTGCTTTCGTATTTTAAGTATTTCCAATTTTTCAAAGTCAAGGAAATACTTATCATAAAAAGGGGCTAAGAATCCTAAAGCTACATTTTTTAGAAGAGTTTTGAGTATGCAATTTTGCAGTTCATTCAATTTTAATATAACAATATGCAACATTCAACTTTTTGAAAATTTTCATTGGCTTTTCGGAAATTTTAATTGGAACGGTCTCACCCTACACCCTACAGAAAAAAACTTCTAAAATTGACGGAATTTTTCACAGCATTGAGAATTTCACTTTTTACACTAAAATTGGTTGGCTACATAACAGTACACTTAGAAATATCCTCAAAATCTTCTATAAATTATGGCCTTGCTTTGAAATTTTTAATCCACTTTCAGAAATTTCTACGATTTTTCAGATCTTTTCCATAAGCTCAGAAATCCTGCTTAAAACGATTTTTATTGAAAACTTTTCTATATTTTTAAACTAAAATAAGAAAGTAAAATTTTCGACAGAACCCTTTGAAATAAATTTAAAAACTTTGGCGTATGATTTTTTTTTGAGTCACTGTATATATTTTTCACTACAATCGAGTTTTAACTCATAATATTAAAATTTTGCATTAAACAAGCAATTTGGAATAGATGTAGACAATAAAATATTTTTGTCCGCATAAAACTTGAAAATCTACTTATGTGCGCTGGTGAAAATATGGACTAATACCACCTACTATTATTATTCTATATACTAGTTGCGACATTTCCCGCAACTTAAAAACACCAAACTCAAAACCCTCCAAACTAACAATATGTATGTCATCACAAAAAGTGCAGGAGATTTCAATTGAAGTTCTAAATAACATGTATAACGTATGTATGTATATTTTTGCATTGGTACGTGCGAATGAGTATCATATTGTATTTGTGGCAAATTGATCATCAATTTCACTTACCCTTGCATTTAAAGCCAAAATAAATAAGAATATATGCATGTAGTACTTTTTGGTTATATTTATATTTTTAATAGAATTTTTACTTTATTGAAGTTCTTGTGTTTATATACTCAAATTTTTAAAAGATTAATTGCGAAATGCCTCTGAAAAAGGCAATTTCTACAACGATTCAGACATTTCTGACCAAATTAATTCTGTACAATCCCGATAAAAATAGGGATAAGAAAGAAAAGAAAATAAGTTTGCGATTTGGTAATTTGCGAATAGCATTTGAAAAATTTGATTTTATGCACGTGCGTCCAAAGGTACCTACATGAACTTTTTTCGCATGTTCCATTGCTTTTGGAATGATAGAGTTTTCCTTGATCAGTTTCGGAAATTTGGGCGCAGAATCTATAAAGGCATTAATTTGGGATCTATGATAAACCACAAGCCACAACCCCCCCCCCCCCGTGGATCCGCCACTGCCCAATGGTGTAATTAGAGTTAATGAGCTGCCGTACTAAGGTGGTTATAACAATTTTTTTTTATTTTTTCCAAAAATACATACATTACATGAGTGGGATTATGGAACTTTTTTTTTGCGAGGCAGCCTAATGTACATATTTAAATATATGTATACTTGCATCCATTTATATGTTAATATTTTAGCAACACTGCCTGCATTACATACAATGTACATACACACATATGTACATACATATTCAGGTGCACATATCCACCTCGTAAATGATTGGTAGCCACAGTTGGATCCACTGCGTTGCATGTTTTGTGATAAGCCACACATATAAACGCACTTCCTCGCGCTGCGTACGTACACAAAATTTTACGCTTATCCGTTTTGCAGAAATTATCATAAATTAAAAAGAAATAAAACAAAGTAAAAAAAATTTTTTAAAAAGCTTTTATTTAATATTAATATAAAAATTTACTAAAAAGGAAAAAAAATAATTTTTTTATATTTTTGAACAAGATTTATATTAGTCCTTAGTTCATTTGGATCTTAATTTCAATCTAAGCATACCTTTAACGTATTTCTTCAAAGCATTTCTGTATATGTATCAACATAAATAAAAGCGCGGGTGTTCTTTACGTAATGCATATCTTACGTAATTGGAATTTAAAGTTTTTATCGCTTCCTTCCATTTCACCAATACTGTTTTATAACATGAATATCTAATGAGTACCCGCGCTTTTATTTATGTTGATACATATACAGAAATGCTGTGAAGAAATACGTTAAATGTATGCTTAGATTGAAATTAAGATCCAAATGAAGGACTAATATAAATCTTGTTCAAAAATATAAAAAAATTATTTTTTTCCTTTTTAGTAAATTTTTATATTAATATTAAATAAAAGCTTTTTAAAAATTTTTTTTTACTTTGTTTTATTTTTGCCTTTTTAGTTTTACAATGCATATTACATCTAATATTTGTCAACACTCCCACTATCAATATAGTCAAACAGTTTTTAATATGAAGTGCACTATGTTTAACATTTTGATGGTTTCTGCTCAGCCAGTTTTTTATTATCCAATTCCTGTGGAGTCTTTTAAGTGGTTTTACTATACTCTTTTGTGAATAGATTACTTCGTAATACGTGTTCAAAATAGGAACAAAATTGATTCATAAATACGAATTTTCTAAATATCTTGACACTAGCGCCACCTAGCGGTGGTTTATTTCCACGGATATATTTACTTTCTCATAAGCAATATATATACCGAATATGAACAAATTCGGTCGGTAAATACGAATTTTACAAATAACTTGACACCAGCGCCACCTAGCGGCGATTTTTTTCCACAGATGTATTTACTTTCTCATAGGCAATATATATACCGAATATGAACAAATTCGGTCGGTAAATACGAATTTTACAAATATCTTGACACCAGCGCCACCTAGCGGCGATTTTTTTCCACGGATGTATTTACTTTCTCATAGGCAATATATATACCGAATATGAACAAATTCGGTCGGTAAATACGAATTTTACAAATAACTTGACACCAGCGCCACCTAGCGGCGATTTTTTTCCACGGATGTATTTACTTTCTCATAGGCAATATATATACCGAATATGAACAAATTCGGTCGGTAAATACGAATTTTACAAATATCTCGACACCAGCGCCATCTGTCGGATTTTTTTTTATTTCACATTGCATTGTCTTCGGGTCCTGAACTATGTTCTAAATTTCAAGTACCTAGCTCAACTAGAAGTATCTTAAATGTTCGTTGCAAAATTCCACGACATACAAAAAGTGAAGTTAAATAAAAGCTTGTAATAATAAAAAGAAATTTTGTTCATGGCAGTGCAATAATTTTGCGGTTAAAAGTTTTTATTTACAATTGGCTATTGCAATATGTACTATGTATATATGCACAGGTATGTGTAGACGGCGAATGGCATAACCATAACCGAACAACTGAAAGCAACCAACCAACTGACTCACCGGCGACTGTGACTATCCAATGACGTAAAAACGGTGTGGAAGTGTAAAAAAAAAAATAGTAAAACAACAACAACCATAACCACAACAAAATGCAGCGTATTTTTCGTTGGCCATGCAATGCATTCCATTTCAACCGCAACTCACCGCATCTCACCACACTGCACCGCAACTGGTGTAAATATCGCCGGCCAATCTATGCATGTCCGTGCGTGCAGGAAATGACAGCGAAAAGCGGAAAAGTTTGCCAATAATACAAACATCGATAACAGTACCTACATATAAACAAACATAAATTTACTCATACACACACACAAAGAAATTTCGCAGTGCTCAATTAAACAGCGCCAATATTTGTACAATTTTCACCCATCAATTTCCCAACAACAACAACAACCACCATTTTCAAAGTCTTTCCACTCTTAATACCGTACCGGAATACCGGTCATGACTGCCTCGACGCTGAAGCCTCGCCTCACACTGCCACATTATTGGCAATTCCATCCGTCGACCGCAACGATAAAATCGAAAATCGATTATTGCAATTTGCGGTCGCCGACACCAACAAAAAAGAAAAAAAAAAAAAAACAAAAAAAAAAACAACAAAGCTTGAATGCGCGAAAATTTTTGATGTTATCAAAAGAGCAACAACAACAACAACAAGAGCAAGAGTAACCAAATGAATGAATGAGGTGTAAAGCAATGCGGTAAGCTCAATGTGATGGCGGCCCATACAAGCCGCTCAAGGGCACAGCGGGGAACTCACGCAAACTGTGAGCAATTATGTGCAAATATTTTCTACCGCAACCAACAACAAATATACATATATGCATATGTATATATGCATATGTATTTATGTAGGTATGTCTTTCAGAGTGGACCGCCAAAAATGGGTGTGCTTAATGAAAATCGTTAAAGTAAAAGGTTAAGTTTCTTTCTTGTTGTTTGCTTTTCCGACGGGGTAGGATTGCTATGTATTGTGGAACGAATTTCCGTCATCCTTTGTCGAGTTTGATCTGGTTAAAAACTGAAGGTTTATTATTATTTTGGTAAAAAATGGGCAAGAAAATTTTTATGGTAAACAAGTAAGGAAGCCTAAGTTCGCGTGGAATCGAACATTAGATACTCAGCGGTATGTTTTCATTGTTTGTTTGCGTTTGATGGATTTTCTATAAAGCGAGTGCTGCATAAAGTGGGCATAGCCACGCCCATTCTCAAAATTTTTATCGGTCATCCAAATAAGCATATGAATATTATTCTTTGTGCAAAATTTCATTCCTTTATGACTTCTAGTAACGTGTCATACAAATTCCCAAAGGGTGTTCCAAAAATATCTTTGTTAAAAAGTAGGCGTGGTGATAAACCGATTTCAATAAATTTTTGCGTGTCTATTAATACAAGTTATAAAAGTGTATAAACCAAGTTTCATCATAATATCTCAATTATTTGTCAAGTTATGGGCTCCGAAATCTCGTAGATTCCTTTGTCTAAAAGCAGACCTGTTAAGTAATGATTACTAATCGTAATGAGTAGTAATTTAAATACTTTGGTTTTAGTGTAAAGTAATCAATTCTTTTCAAGTACAATTACGTTTTATCAATTAGTACTCGAGTATAACTACTTGTAATTGAATAGTAATTGGAATTACCATCAATTAACAAAAGTAATTGAAAGGAGTTGAAAGTAGTTGACAAAGTAGTTGAAGCACTTTTGCCAATTACTTTCAATTATTTTCAATTCCTTTCAAGTTCTTGATACCATTTTTATGTATTTAAAATATTTTTGTATTTTTATTTATTTAATTTTATTTTATATAAATAAAGCGTAATAATTTAACGCTTATTTTAAAAATAAACTAGGTAAATAGAAATAATTAATAGGTTGTTCAAACTCAATTTTTATTTTTGCGAATAATATTTATAGTTAGCCTTCATAATAACCAACTTCTCGAATGAGAAGTCAGTCATGGACTGTCTTCTGGGGCTGTTGATAATGTCCGCAAAAGAAAACAGCCTCTTAACACTGCAATTAATAACAAAAATTAATAACCTTATACAAATAAATCAAACCGGATAATTAACAAAAACACAACAAATTCACTTGCACCTGTACGACCACGTAGCCTTTTTTATCATTTATACATTGTGCAAAACCAAAATTGATCAGCTGTTTATTATTTAGCAAAGAGCTATATTACGGTAGATGGCGCTATATAATAGTAGATTTATTGCCATTTACTTGCGATTCTAAAGCTGGCGGTGTTATGTAGTGTTCAAGCTGCATTTATAAAAGCGCATTAGCAATTTCGACAATATGTAAAGTTCATTTAGGCTGTCATAAAAAAGATACCACTTGGTAAAAAATAAAACAAGCGTTAAATTATTCCGCTTAATTTATATAAAATGAAATTAAATAAAAATACAAAAATTTTTGAAATACATAAAAATGGTATCAAGTACTTGAAAGGAATTGAAAATAATTGAAAGTAATTGGCAAAAGTACTTCAACTACTTTGTCAACTACTTTCAACTCCTTTCAATTACTTTTGGTAATTGATGGTAATTCCAATTACTATTCAATTACAAGTAGTTGTACTCGAGTACTAATTGAATCTCAGCTGAAAAGCAATTACTATTTAATTACAAATACTTTATGAAGTAATTGTATTGAGTAGTAATTGTACTCGAAATTAAACAGGTCTGTCTAAAAGGAGGCGGTGCCACGCCCATTTTCCAGAATTTTTCTATTTTTTGTTTCCGGTCTATTGTAGAAATCATACCACAAAATTTCAATGAATTATCTTTACATTTCACAAAGATATCGCTTAAAATGTTTTTATTAGGTCACTTTATAATACCCATATATAAAAGTGGGCGTGGCCGTCAACCGATTTTGGAAATTTTTCGTCCAAACATTTGCCTAAGTAAGTATATCACGCGTACCAAATTTCATCGATATATCTTCAATGGTTTCTGAGTTATGGCTTATAAAACCTTCAATGTTTGACCCTTAATAAGTGGGCGTGGCACCGCCCATTTTCTAAAATTTCACCAGATTTCTTCATAGGGACCTGAGCTCAACACGTGGGTAAAATTTCATCGCTCTAGCTATATTAGTGGCTGAGATACCAAATTTCCGATTTTTTCTATATAGGAAAAGTGGGCGTGGTCATGGTCCGATTTCACCCATTTTTAATACCAACCGTCCCAGTCTTGATACCAACTTGCATTTCAAATTTCATCAAAATATCTCAATTTTTGTGCGAGTTATCGTGCGTACAGACGGACAGACGGGCAGACGGACAGGCGGACGGACGGACATGACTCAATCGATTTCTCTTTTCACCCTGATCATTTTGATATATATAAGTCTATATCTGTCTCGATTATTTCACTCTGTTACAATCCACCGTTATGTGATTAAAACTATAATACTCTGTGTACTAGTACAGCTGAGTATAAAAATGGACTCGTAAAATTTTTATGGTAAAAAGCGGACATTGAAAAATTTTATGGTAAAAGTGAATAATTGAAAATTTTTACGTTATAAACTGTATTTGAAAACCCGAAATGTAAAAAGTGGACATTAAAGTTGTTTATGGTGAAATGTGGACATAGAAATATTTTATGGTAAAAAGCAGTCACTGAAAATTGTTATGCTAAAATGTCGATTTTGGAAGCTCTTACGTTAAAAACTGTATATGAAAAACCGAAATGTAAAAAGTGGACATTAACGATGTGTATGGTAAAAAGCAGAGTTGTAATTATTATAAGAGAAAAAATAAAAATCAAAAAATAATTATTATTGAAAGAAACATATTTTAAAAGACTTTCCATAATAGTTATTTCTGAGATATTTTTTTATACCGGGGACAGACATCTGGTATTTTTTCGTAGCAATTTCATAATACCATATATCTGTCACCAAATATTATAATATTCTTCAAAATACTATACGAGCATCTTAGTATTTTTGTAGTAAAAAATCCAACTTTCCGTAGGTTGTAATTTTGTGGTATTCTCATTGTGAATTAGCATTTCCCACTGAACATACCTAAATGTGACAAATGTCAGTCAAAAAACCAAAAACGTTTATTCGAAAAATCAAAAAAAAAAAAAAATTAAAAATTAAAAAAAAAGCAAACAAATTACTTACAAATGGACAAAATAAACGTGTATATGTACATAAAAGTTATGAAACCCATTTAATCACAGATATGTGGCGTGAGAACATTTAAAAACTGAGAGGTGTGCATAAGAACGGCCATATCTACATATCAAAATATGTGCGCAGAACTGCAAAAGCGGCACAAGATTGTGCTGTCCGACAAAGAGCTTCAGGCCGAGCAGCATCACCCAGTTCATCGATGACAATTTCAACGTTCCCAGCTGGATCAACATCAACAAGATCAGCTGCAGAAATACCAACAATATCAACAGCTGCAAAACCAAAAAAGGTTTGGAGCTCGCCGAAAGAGACAGCCAAACGGCAGAAAAATATTTGCGTAAAAATGAGATCAAAATTATAAAAATCATTGAAGAAAGTAATGATTTACTTCGGAAATGTTTTCCATTTTTATGTTGTTTACTTCCTTTATCAGAACTGAAATAACAAGTTACTGTCTGTCATTATGGTACTATTTTAAATACCACAATAAATTTACCAAAATGCAAATACCAGATGTCTGTCCCCGGTATAACAAATTGTTTTTTAAGTCTTCAAAGACTTTTTCATTGAGACGAATTTCAAAAATATCTTTAAGTAATTATTTTGACTAACAAATTTTTTTTTATATCTTCGATAAAAATCTTTCATACAATTTCAAATTGGAAATTTGCTTGAATTTTGAAGTACTTATATGAAAGTTGTTTTTATTTTATACTTATATGAAAGTTACTGAAAATTTTCTGAGACTTTTTTGAACTTTGTCTCAATGAAAAAGTCTTTGAAGATATAAAAAACAATTTGTTACTGATGATAATTACACAAAGACTTTTTTCAAATTTGTCTCAATATAAAAGTCTTTGAAGACTTAAAAAATATATGTATATTTGAAATAACTATTATGGAAAGATTTTTAAAATATAAGTTTATGAATAATAATTTTAGAAGAGTTTTATCATTTTCATCAGGAAAAAAATATTATCAAAAGACTTTTACGATTCTCAAGAAAATTTGTAAGACCTTTTTATAATTTCAAAATGAAATAATAATTATTCTACATCTCTGGTAAAAAGTGGACACTGAAAATTTTTACGTTAAAAAGTGTACATAAAAAATTCATAATATGAAAAGTAGATATTGGAAATTGTTATGGTAAAAAGTAGACACCAAAAATATATGTATATGGTAAAAAGTGGACATTGAAAATATTTATCGTAAAAAGTGGGCATTGAGACTTTTTACGTCAAAAACTGTTATGTACAAAGTGGTCAATAAAACCGTTTATGGTAAAAAGTGGACATTGAATATTTTTATAAAAAAATAGGCATTTAAAATTTTGAAGTTAGAAAGTCTATATCAAAAATCCATAATGTAGAAATAAGACATGGAACATTTTTACGGTAAAAAGTAGACACCGAAAATGTATATGGTAAAAAGTAGACATTGAATATTTTTATGGTAAAAAGTGGACATTGAGATATTTTATGGTAAAAAGTGGGTATTGAAAATTTTATGAAAAAGAAAACTGAGAATTTTTCCCTTAGAAAGTGTAACAAAAATTCGTAATATAGAATGTAGATATTAAAAATTGTTACGGTAAAAAGTGGACATTGAAAATTTTTACGTTAAAAAGTGTTTACATAAAATTCGTAATGTGAAAAGTAGATATTGAAAATTGTTACAGTAAAAAATAGACATACTAATGTATATGGTAAAAAGTAGACATTGAAAATTGTTATTGTAAAAAGTGGACATTGAATATTTTTATGGAAAAGACATTGAAAATCCATCCTTTAAAAAGTGTAGGTACATATATACAATTTCGTAATGTAAAAAGTAGACTTTGAAAATTGTTAGGTAAAAAGTAGACACTCAAAATGTGTATGGTATAAAGAGGAAATTGAAAATTTTTACGTTAAATTGTATACAAAAATTTGTAATGTGTGAAGTAGATATTGGAAATTGTTACGGTAAAAAATAGATACCAAAATGTATATGGTAAAAAGTGGACATTGAAAATTTTTTGGTAAAAAGTAGACATTGAATATTTTTATGGCAAAAAAGAAATTGAAAATTCTTCCCTCAAAAAGTGTAGGTACATATATAAAATTTCGTAATGTAAAAAGCCGACTTTGAGAATTGTTAGGTAAAAAGTAGACACCGAATATGTATGTACTATGCATGTACGAGTATATGCTATAAACCGGAAATTCAAAAATTTTAAGTTAAAAATTATATATAAATATCTGTAATATAAAAGTAGACATTGAAAATTCTTACGTTTAAGCGCACTTCCCTACACTTTTTCGCCGGTAAACATGTTTGATATCATTCCAAAACTCTTCCAGCAGACAAAAGCTGCTTTTAAAATCACTGGCACTAATTCCGTTTAATCTGCTCCTTCTTCGCTCATCGCTCTTGCGCAAGCTGTAGCTGTAAAATATTGTTAAATAACCAAAATAGAATATAAAATTGAATGAAAATCAAAAAGCAAAAAAAAACTTTCCATCATTCCACTCTGTTAAGCTGAACGCTTTAGAATAGCGAAATGCAAGAAAATAAATATCTTTCACCTTTTGTTAAAACATCAACAATGTTCCTCCTTTCGCTGTAAAGCAATTAACATAATATCCAAGTGTACATAGATACACTTCAAAGTCTCTTCTCCTGGCCACAAAGCAAACAATACTTACATACAAAATACAAAAAGGAATTCATTTAATGGCAGTGTGTATCTCTTATCTAAATTGCAGTAGTATAGTAGTAAGTAATAGTAAATGCGGTCAAAAGTTATAAAAAAGGCAGAAATTTAAATAAAATGCGTACAAATAAAACCGCGAAAGCTGTCACGTAGTTTGAATGATATTGAGTATTATGTAACCAGTTGTGAATTAAAAGTTATTATTTTTGTTTATAAACAAACATGTATTCGCTTTACTAACACAAAAGTATTTTTCTATTTTTCACGGCCCTTACTTTTTTGTACACCTTTTACTAATTTATTCATAAATGTTATTCCACAAATCATACATAAATATAATTTTTCAAATTTTTTGTTCAATTTTAACTGACAGTACTTTTTTAATTTTTTTTTTACTGTACGTAAATCTAATAAAATAAATAATATAAAAAAAAAATTTTTGTCCACCTTTTACGCTTCATAATTTATGTCTATCTACTTTTTACCGATCGCACTTTTTAATTTTTTTTTACTGCATTGTTATTCTGCCCGTTTTATAAATATCATTTTTCAAACATTTTTGTCCACGTTTTACTCTCCATAATTTGTCCATTCGTCTACTTTTTATTGATCACACTTTTTTTTTTAATTTTTTTTACTTCATTGTTTTTCTGCCATTTTATTAATATAATTTAAAAAAAAATTTTTTTCCACTTTTTACGCTCAATAAGTTATGTCTACTTTTTACTCACCGTACTTTTTTATTTAATTTTACTGCATGTAAATCGAATTTTTCAAAAAATTTTTACTCTCCATAATTTTTTTTACTGCCCGTAAATCGAATAATATAAATATAATTAAAAAAAAAAAAATTTGTCCACTTTTTACGCTCCATAATTTATGTATACTTTTTACTGACCGTACTTTTTTATTTATTTTTACTGCCCATAAATCGAATTTTTCAAAAATTTTGTGTCCACTTTTTACTCTCCATAATTTTTTTACTGCCCGTAAATCGAATAAAATAAATATAATTAAAAACAAAATTTTGTTCACTTTTTACGCTCCATAATTTATGTCTAGATACTTTTTTACCGATCGCTCTTTTTAATTTTTTTACTCCATTGTTTTTCTGCCCGTTTTATAAATATCATTTTTCAAAAATTTTTGTCCACTTTTACACTCCAGAATTGAATTCATGTCTACTTTTTACTGATAGATTTTTTTTTAATTTTTTACTCCATTGTTATTCTGCCCGTTTTATAAATATCATTTAAAAAAAAATTTTTTTTCCACTTTTTACGCTCCATAATTTATGTCTACTTTTTACTAACCGTACTTTTTTATTTAATTTTACTGCCCGTAAATCGAATTTTTCAAAAATTTTTTACTCTCCATAATTTTTTTTACTGCCCGTAAATCGAATAATATAAATATAATTAAAAAAAAAAAATTTGTCCACTTTTTACGCTCCATAATTTATGTCTACTTTTTACTGACCGTACTTTTTTATTTATTTTTACTGCCCATAAATCGAATTTTTCAAAAATTTTCTGCCCACTTTTTACTCTCCATAATTTTTTTTACTGCCCGTAAATCGAATAAAATAAATATAATTAAAAACAAGTAAGGAAGCCTAAGTTCGAGTGGAATCGAACATTAGATACTCAGCTGTATGCTTTCATTGTTTGTTTGCGTTTGATGGAAACACGGTGTAGGTACTTTATATAAAGCAAGTGCTGCATAAAGTGGGCGTAGCCGCGCCCATTTTCAAAATTTTTATCAGTCATCCAACTAAGCATATGAATATTATTCTTTGTGCAAAATTTCATTCCTTTATGACTGCTAGTTACAAAGATGTCACGTTACAAATTCCCAAAGGGTGTTCTAGAAATATCTTTGTTAAAAAGTAGGCGTGGTCATAAACCGATTTCAATAAATTTTTGCGTGTCTATTAACACAAGTTATAAAAGTGTATAAACCAAGTTTTGTCATAATATCTCAATTATTTGTCGAGTTATGGGCTCCGAAATCTCGTTGACTCCTTTGTCTGAAAAGAGGCGGTACCACGGCCATTTTCCGAAATTTTTCTATTTTTTGTTTCTGATCTATTGTAGAACTCATGCCACAAAATTTCAATGAATTATCATTATATTTGACAAAGATATCGCTTAAAATGTTTTTATTAGTCCACTTTATGATAATATAATAATACAATGGCGCTATTATAACTCTGACGAGTTTTATGGCCGAGCTTCTCTCCCAATTCGAGGTGTGCTCCTTTTTGTTTTTTTCCTACTAATTGGGTGGACCTACAGTTTTATGCCGGCTCCGAACGGCGAATGCATTTTTTGTGAGAAGCTTTTTCATGGCAGAAATACTCTCGGAGGGTATGCCGCCCACTGCCGAGAGGTGACCGCTGCTCTTAAAAAACCCAATAATTGAATTTTTACTAATTAGAAAAATTTGTTTGGCTCGGACCGTGGTTTGAACCCGAGACCTCTGGCATAGCAGGCGAGCACTCTACCCACTGCACCACAGCGGCCACTGATACACATATATAAAAGTGGGCGCGGTCGTCAACCGATTTTGGTAAAATTTTGAACATGTATTACCGCAAGTAATAAAAGTGTACACAGCAAGTTTCGTCATTATATATCAATTATTTGTCGAGTTATGGGCTCAGAAATCTCGTATATTCCAGCTTCTAAAAAGAGGCGGTGCCACGCCCATTTTCCAAAATTTTTATGCTTTTCGTTTTATGTCCGCAGTTGGACTCCTGCCATAAAATTTCAATGATATATCTTTATATTTGACAAAGATATCGCTTAAAATGTTTTTATTAGGTCACTTTATAATACCCATATATAAAAGTGGGCGTGGCCGTCAACCGATTTCGCTAAAATTTTCAACATGTATTACCGCAAGTAATAAAAGTGTACACAGCAAGTTTCGTCATTATATATCAATTATTTGTCGAGTTATGGGCTCAGAAATCTCGTATATTCCAGCTTCTAAAAAGAGGCGGTGCCACGCCCATTTTCCAAAATTTTTGTGTTTTTCGTTGTATGTCCGCAGGTGGACTCCTGATATAAAATTTCAATTATATATCTTTATATTTGACAGAGATATCGCTTAAAATGTTTTTATTAGGTCACTTTATAATACCCATATATAAAAGTGGGCGTGGCCGTCAACCGATTTTGACAATTTTTCGTCCAAATATTTGCCTAAGTAAGTATATCACGCGTACCAAATTTCATCGATATATCTTATACAGTTTCTGAGTTATGGCTCATAAAGATTTCAATGTTTGCTCCTTAATAAGTGGGCGTGGCACCGCCCATTTTCCAAAATTCTATCAAATTTCTTCTTAGGGGCCTGAGCTTAACATGTGGGTAAAATTTCATCACTCTAGCTATATTAGTGGCTGAGATACCAAATTTCCGATTTTTTCTATATGGGAAAAGTGGGCGTGGTCATGGTCCGATTTCGCCCATTTTCAATACCAACCGTCCCAGTGTCGATACCAACTTGCATTTCAAATTTCATCAAAATATCTCAATTTTTGCGCGAGTTAGAGTGTTTACAGACGGACGGACGGACGGACGGACATGGCTCAATCGATTTCTCTTTTCACCCTGATCATTTTGATATATATAAGTCTATATCTATCTCGATTATTTCATTCTGTTACAATCCACCGTTATGTGATTAAAACTATAATACTCTGTGTACTAGTACAGCTGAGTATAACAAAATTTTGTTCACTTTTTACGCTCCATAATTTATGTCTACTTTTTACCGATCGCTCTTTTTAATTTTTTTACTCCATTGTTGTTCTGCCCGTTTTATAAATATCATTTTTCAAAAATTTTTGTCCACTTTTTACACTCCAGAATTGAATTCATGTCTACTTTTTACTGATCGCTTTTTTTTAATTTTTTACTCCATTGTTATTCTGCCCGTTTTATAAATATCATTTTTAAAAAATTTTTGTCCACTTTTTACGCTCCATAATTTATGTCTACTTTTTACTAACCGTACTTTTTTATTTAATTTTACTGCCCGTAAATCGAATTTTTCAAAATTTTTTTACTCTCCATAATTTTTTTTACTGCCCGTAAATCGAATAATATAAATATAATTAAAAAAAAAAATTTTGTCCACTTTTTACGGTCCATAATTTATGTCTACTTTTTACCGTTCGCACTTTTTTCTTTTTTTACTCCATTGTTTTTCCGCCCTTTTATAAATATCATTTTTCAAAAACTTTTGTCAACTTTTTATGCTCCATAATTTTAGTCCACATTAGCCCAACTGGGTATCAAAAGACAACAAATAAAAAGGCACGAAAACACAGCTAAAGTCAGAACGCCAAAGCAAGCAATGATAATGCAGCATTAACAGCACCAACAGCAGTAACAACAACAACAAACCGCACTTTGAAGAAAAGTCAAACAGACGTTTTGAAGTCAAAGCTGGAGCTGGCAATTGTTCGTTGAAGTGTTTTTTGTGTGTCACTCTGATGCCCGCATTAATGTGCTGCTTTGATGGCGAACATTGTTGTTGTAATGTAATGCTGATGTGATGTCATGTGATGTGATGTCATGTAATGTAATGTAATGCAATGTGTGTTGGCTCGGATGTGACCTTTTAATGCGGTGCACCGCATACAAGTGTTGTGCAAATAAAGTGATTGCAATGAAAAAATAAAAAAAATGTTTTTGTAGACAAGACACTTTTCGTGTGAATGTTAGAATGCACTTGTTACATGCTCACATACATATGTGCAAGTGTATGTGTGACTTTTTTAGTAATATGAATGTATGTATGCGCAATCACATTTCGTACAAATATTTGCACAATCAAAGGCTGAATAAGGGTCGCTCTAAATAAATGAATTTTGTTTGTCATACACACACAAACAAACAAACTTTCATTATTACTAAATGCTTTTTCTACTCTATTTTATTTTTATAAACATATATGTGTACATATGTGGTGACATAAAAATAATTATGTGCGCATTAGTTACTGGTAAAGCGACCAAGGAAAGTCATCAACGTAATAGCTTTGAGAAATTTATTTGCGAATGCTCGAATGAAGAGATTTTTAACGCTAGCAAAAAGCGCCAACAACTGGAATTATTTTTGTATGTATATGCCATATGTAATAGAGTAAAAAGTGGACAATTTTCTTTTCTAATGTACTAAGAGGTTAGGTTAGTTTGCACAGTGGCTGCTAGTACCCATTTAGCACACTTAGGCCACGAAGTTGCGATGGTAATAACACATGGATCTGAAGACCCTCCCTACGCGAACTACCGTGTGAATTCCACAAATTTTAGAATTTTTCTAAATTCATTTGTAGCTAGATCCCATAGATCTCTAAATTGGTAGGCTCCTAAACGCTTCACTCGCCTCCTTCCTAGTGCTGAGCAATCACACAGCAAGTGTTTTTTACTGTTTTACGGGCTCCTCTTCGTCCTCACAAGAACTACAGCAATCGTAATATGAAGCATTCATCATTTTGCATGCTTCCCAATGATTATGTACTTGCATTAAAAACTGAGCAAAAAGTGGACAGTAAAAATTTCGAAGATGAAAGTCAAAGGCCAAAAATTTCGTAATTACCTAAGTATATATGTATGTATACCTCCATTGTCATTCATTATCAGAGCTCATGTATTAAAAATATCATCATTAAATAGCATCAATTAAGTCTCCATCAGCGTGAATAATATCCATTTAAGTCCATGGTGACTTTTTAACGTTTAAGAAGGTGAACAATTTTTTTCGCAAGTGTTTTTTATTTGTTTGTTCTTTTTACAATTTAATTAACATGTTAAGGCACATTGTATGCATAATATGTTTTCATATTAAAGTGGATATTATAATTTGTTATGGGAAAGAGTGGATATTTTCACATTTTTTTTTTGTAGAAAGTAGACATTGTACATTCCGGACAAGTAAAAGTGAAAAATTAAAATTTAAAGGGCAAAATTTAGAAATTGGAAAATTTGAAAGGTAAAAAGTGGACACTTTTAGCTTTTTTTTTTGTAAAAAGTAGACATTGCAGATTTGGGATAGTGAAGAGTGGCTATGGAGACCTTGCACATGAAATTTGGTATAAAAAAAACGTGTGGTAAAAAATGGACATTGAAAATTGTTGAGGTAATAAGTGGATATTGAAAATTGGTACTGTAAAAAATAGACATTCTCACATTTTTTTTTTTGTAAAAAGTAGACTGTAAATGTTGGACAAGAAAAAGTGGAAAATAAAAATGTAAAGGGTAAAAATTAGAAATTGAAAACACATATAACGCAAGTCTGTAAAAATTTGAAAGGTAAAAAGTGGACATTTTTAACTTGTCATGTAAAAAGTAGACATTCTATATTTCTTACAGGAAAAGGTAGGCAATAAATATTAAGAGGTTAAAATGAAGGGAAAATTTCAATGATAAAAATTAAAATTTAACAAATTTTTTAAGTAAAAAGTGGACATTGTTAACTTGTGCTGTATAAAGTAGACATTATAGATTTTTTACAGGTAAGAAATAACTAATTTAGATATTAAATTTAAGGGAAAATTTAAAGGGTAAAAATTGGAAATTGAAAAATTGGAAATGTAAAAAGTGGACAATATTAGTCTGTGTTGTACAAAGTAGACATTATAAATTTCTTACAGGAAAACAAGGCAATAAAAAGTTAGAAAATAAGATGAAATAAAAATTCAAAGGTAAAAATTATAAATAGAAAAATTGTAAAGGGAAAAACATTAAAATATTATTAGGTTGTGTTGTAAAAAGTAGACATTATAGACTTTTTCCAAAAGAAAGTAGGCAATACATTTTAGGAAATAAAATGAAATATTGGGGGTAAAAATTAGATATTGAAAAATTTTAAAGGTAAAAAGTAGATAGTTATAACTTGTGCTGTAAAATGTAGACATTATACATTTTTTACAAGAAAAAGTAGGAAAAAAATATTTGGAAAATAAGATTGAATAAAAATTTAAAGGCTAAAAATTATAAATTGAAAAATTTCAGAAGGTAAAAAGTGGACATTATTAACTTGTGTTGTAAATAGTAGACATTATAGATTTTTTACTGGAAAAAGTATAAAAAAATATCTACAAAATAAAATTGAATAAAAATTTAAAGGCTAAAAATTGTCAATTGAAAAATTTCAAAAGTTAAAAAGTGGACATTATTAACCTGTGTTGCAAATAGTAGACATTATAGATTTTTTACAAGAAAAAGATGGCAATAAATTTTTAGGAGATAAAATGCAATGAAAATTACAATTGAAAAAAATTACAAATTGAAAAATTTCAAAAGGTAAAAATTGTACATTATTAACTTTTGTTATAAAAAGTAGACATTACAAAATTTGTACAAGAAAAGCAAGTAAAAATATTTAGAAGCTAATATGTGCCTTTCTGCATGACTTAAAGTGTATCAGCTTAATGCTCCTGTACACTCACGTACTATACATGACGGTGTCAATATAACAAAACATCTTAAGTCGAGTTAAGTCGAAATCGAATTTCGTTATTGCACGCCATGTTTCTGTGTAGTGAATTTAAGAAAAATTCTACTTTTACAGAACATCTTAAGTTTTCTTCAAAATTCAATAATTTTGGTTTCTTTTTTTAAGTCTACTTCGAGTAAGAGATCACACTGTTTCAACTGCACCCTATTGCAGAATTTTTTTTAAAAACGCCCTATTTCAGAACTTGCTCCATTAACGCTACTTCAAAATGTTTAAAAAAAAACCAGTCTAGAGAAAATTTCGTTTCATTTTTCTAAAGTATGGCATTTTTGAATATAAGGTGTTATTCAAGGAAATTCTGAAAAAGGTGTTTTTAAAACAAATTCTGAAAGAGGGTGAACTTTTAATCAGTCGTCTATATAGAGTACCTCACTTTTTTTTTAAACATCTTAAGAGCAAAACAATGAAAAAGACATGCTCAAAAACAATAAATTTCTAAAAATTTAACAAATTTTGTTTTAAAAAATAGCGATGCTTCTTTTTGTATTAAAAAAGATTTTCTTCAACCCATATATGATATATTTTATGCACGCACGAAGCAGTCGATAGATGTATCGAAAGGCAATTATTGCACTTAAGCTGTTATGACAAAAACACACAGATATGTACATATATGCATAATTCACGGCATTTATTTTAATTTCACAAAAATACATACAATTACGAAAATACAATATCTTATGCGCAATAATCATTATGTTGATGCAGCTGCCGTCAGTACATACAAACATAATGGATGTGAAGTGCCGGCCAAGTCGATAATGGATGCTTAAGTAAATCATCATCATCAACAGGGCAGCTCAGCTGCAGCATAAGAAACAGCAGTGATAATAAGTATGTATAATGTGGAACACTGCAAAACGAAAGCAAGTGATTGAAGTTGAAAAGTAGCTGAAAATAAGTTAAATGAAAGGCATTAAAAATGCAACAGATATCAGCCGATCATAAGTAGGTAGATATCGAAGTATTGGCTGAAATATTTATGCATTACATTCATTGACCACATACATATGTACATACATGTATGTATATTTCCCCAATTATTCGTAAGTAAAGGCAAATGGACATGAATGAGCTTTACTGCGAATATTAACAGACAAAAATTTACTTAACTGGCGTTATTCAATTTTTAAAATATGGAATTTTTTTTAAGATGCACGCACTTGTTTTCGCAATGAGCGTTATTAAGTACGTACAATGACGCGACTCTGAAGATAAAGTTTACTCTTCAAGTTTTCATATGTTTCAAAAGAAGTGAATTGAGTGCCAAACACTTATGAACCTTAACGTGTAAACACTTTGGCAACGCGTTTGTTTTATTCACGCTGTGTAAGGGAAAATTGCTTTTGCAATGTAAACTTGCCCTTGTTGTTGTAGTTTTTTGCTTTTCATCTTTTGTTTTTAATACAGTTTTTGTTATTTTTGTTGTGATTATTCGGCTGCTGCTTATGTGGCCTATTTGTATTCGTTTTTGTATTCGTATTCGAATTCGTATTGGTATTCGTATTCGTAATAGTATTCGTAAGTGTATTCGTAGTGATATTTGTATTCGTATTCGTGTTCGTATTCGTATTCGTATTCGTTTTCACATTCGTATTCGTATTCGCATTCGCATCCGTATTCGTATTCGTATTCGTGTTCGTATTTGTATTCGTATTCGTTTCGTATGCGTATTCGTATTCGCATTCTTATTAGTATTCGTATTGGTATTCGCATTCGTATTTGTATTCGTATTCGTATTTGTATTCGTATTCGGTTTGTATGCGTATTCGTATTCGCATTCTTATTAGTATTCGTATGGGTATTCGTATTCGCATTCGTATTCGTATTCGTATTCGCATTCGTATTCGTATACGTTTTCGTATTCGTATTGGTATTCGTATTCGTATTTGTTATTGTTATTCTTCTTGTTTTTGTTTTTGTAGTTTTTGTGGTTTTTTTCTTCCTCCTATCCTTTTTATTTTCCTTTATTTTTTTCTTCTCTTTCTTCCCAACTTCCTTCCCTTCATCATTATCATCTTCTTCTTCCTCTACTTTTTCTTCTTCTATTTCTTTTTCTTCGTCTTCGTCTTCGTCTTCTTCTTCTTCTTCTTCTTTCTATCCTTCTTCTGCTTATTCTTCTTCTTCTTCGTCTTATTCCTCCTATCCTTCTTTTCTTTTTCTTCTTCTTGCGAAAACGACCTCTGCACATAAGCGTAAACTAGGGCTCTTAAAATTATTCGACTATTCGATTATTCGGTTAACCGATTAATCGATTCATAACCGTTCACTTGCTAAAAAGTCGTTTGATGATATTCGATTAGTCGCCTTGCCTCAATTATTCGAATAATTGCTTTCCTTCGACTACTCGATTTATGTAGAAAATCGAAGTTCAAAAATCGAATATTCAGTGAAAATTTTTTACAGATAATTTTAAAATATAAATGTGCTTATTGTGTTTATACATATGTACATACATATGTACATATGAAAGAAGCTGGGTGTGGGGTTTTTTTTTTGAAAAATCTGCGACAGAAAAGGATGTAACTTGCTCCAATGAAAAAATATATTTCCGCGGTATTTCGCGGGATCAAAAAAAAAATTGTCCCGAAAACTTCAACATACATAAGAGTCAAATAAAGAAGTTACAATGAAAAAAAATATTTCCGTGGTATTTCGCGGGATCAAAAAAAAAATTGTCCCGAAACCCTCAACATACATAAGAGTCAAATAAAGAAGTTACAAAATATAAAAATATGTCCCGAAACACTATCAACATAAAGAAGAGTCAAATAAAGAAGTTACAAAGAAAAAACTATTTCCGCGGTATTTCGCGGGATCAAAAAAAAAAAATTGTCCCGAAATCCTATCAACATAAAGAAGAGTCAAATCAAGAAGTTACAATGAAAAAATATTCCCGCGGTATTTCGCGGGATCAAAAAAAAAATTTGTCCCGAAACCCTCTCAACATAAGAGTAAAATTTAGGCGCGGACTTTTACAATGGTGAGCGTTCTAACTAAGAAATAAAAAAATAGAATTGGAATGCCAAGGACATTGACTGGTGGAAGAATTTTGTTGGCTCCTTCTTCAAGAGCAAAATGTGCCAAAGCAGCTAAAAAAAGGGTTATTAAGGGGTTCTTCCAAAGGAGTCGTGAAAAGCGGCCAAAAACGTCGCCCTTACAATAGTCAGCCTAGTGCAGAAAGAACAAGTACCCTAGCGTGACGGAGTAACGACCGGAAAAGGGCGAGGAGTGCTTTGATTTGCTCCAACAACAACAAAAAATGTCCAAGAAATCACTTAAAATGTTGATGAAATGGGTTCATATTTATTTATGAATGTAATAAAATCGAAAGTACAATATTCGATTAATCGGAATCGAACGATTAACCGAATAATCTAAAGTGAGCAGTTAATCGATTAGTCGGCAGCTTTCGACTAATCGAAAATCGCTAACCGAATAATTGAAGTCGACTTCAGTCATAGTCGAATAAACCGGTTAATCGATTAGTCGATTTCCCCGAGCCCTAGTGTAAACCACAGAAGCACACAAACACACACACACATGTATATACAATTATTGGATAGAGGAAGAAGAAGCAGAAACAAAAAAGCAGCGGGCGGATGAGTACAAAAATACAAAAAAAATAATAAATAAAACAAAAAAAAAACCATTACCATTGGTAGGATCATAGTACTTTGCTACCTCCATGCATATTTACTTTCATATATGTATGTATGTATGTACATTAGGGTGGTACTTAAAATCAAATTAGCGACTTTTTCGGTCTCAACCCCTAGATCGGTAACAGCACAGTCAAAGATTTAACATATAAATTTTAGTTCCAATTGGATACGGTTAAGGGGTGTCGAACAGAGGTCAAAGTTCAGACCACAGTAAGGACCAAACAATTTTATAACATTTTTTTTTTTATATTCAATGCCGAAAATCGATAGTCCTGTACACGAGGATACCAAATATAAATTTTAGTTTCGATTGGAGTGGCCGCTGTGGTGCAGTGGGTAGAGTGCTGGCCTGCTATGCCAGAGGTCTCGGGTTCAAGCCCCAGTCCCAGCAAGCACCAAAAAAAAAATTTTTTCTAATTAGTAAAAATCCAATTATTGGGTTTTTTAAGAGCAGCGGTCACCTCTCGGCAGTGGACGGCATACCCTCCGAGTGTACATATTTCTGCCATGAAAAAGCTTCTCATAAAAAATGCATTCGCCGTTCGGAGCCGGCATAGAACTGTAGGCAATTAGTAGGAAAAACAAAAGGAGCACACCTCGAATTGGGAGAGAAGCTTGGCGATAAAACTGGCCAGAGTTAAAATATCGCTATTGCATTATTACATCATTCGATTGCAGACAGTTAAGGGGTGCCGAGCAAGAGTTCTTCCTTCCGAAATATCATATTTGTGTCCATACATTTGGGGACCTCACTAATGTACATACATATACATATATACACATATGTGAGCATGCATATGTGTATTTACAAATGTCCAAGTGTTTGACCCGAATGTTGGCAAGTCATGACATCCATGGCGCTGCTGGAAAGGATGAAATAAAAATTAGTAAATGCCAGATTGAACAAAATAAATTCATGAATTATTGTTTGGTCTTTATCCTTACAGCACACATGATGAAATATTGTGAAAATTAACAGTAGGTAGGAGACAGGAGGCAGTAAAAACAAAAGCAATACGGATATACAGTGTTTAAAATGCACTCACTACCTTGAGAACAGCAGAATTCAATTAAGAAAAAAAAAAAAACTTTGAGCTTACCACCCATTTGCCAAGGCACTTCCTTCCCTCCTTCAAGTTTGGCCATACCAGCAACTGCTGATGAAGCAAAGCAAACCAAATTCTTACTCGAGTATGGCAACACAAAAATTTATCACATTAGCTAATTAAATTCGTAGAAATTATGAAAATGAGCAAAGAATTTTGATATCATGACAGTATAATTGCTTTGTCTTGTTTTACAGCGCGCAAGCAAAGGAGAGAGGTGAAAGCAAAGTTTTGTGTTGCATTTCAAACAGCAGAAAAACAACAAAAATAAGAAAATGTTTATATGTATAACAAAACATGTTTTTTTTTTGTACGTACATAGGTACTTCCGCGAAGGTTATATTACCCAAATTAAATGGAAAAAAGAGGTCAAAGGAGTTTAAATTTGTGCTGAAAAAAAGTTGAATTTAAAGAGTCAAGTCTTTGAACTTGAATAAGTAACGAAGTACGCAAATAAGCCATAAAAGCATAAAAGCTTGCGTGTCTTATGGTTTTTATTGCTTTAGCAACTGCAAAATGGTTCAATGCAACTGAAATTTGTGTGTGTGTGTGTACACTTTATGATTGCATTTTAACATCGCACAAAGCGAAGAAAAAAAGTCAAATGCAAAAAAAAAAAAACAAATAAACCATTGTAAATAATAACAAATGAAAGTGAGCCAAAGGAAAGTAACAAATGAAATGAAATGAAAGTGACATTGTATGCCATTGGCACGGTAATGTTGCTGCTGCTACGTACTAGCAGATTGCACTGCTGTTGTCATACAAAAAATAGGTTACGTATACGCCGTGTTCGCATGTTATGAAATGTGCGCGCAGTGTTTTTATAGGTACATGCAAGGCCGTATTTATGGGGGGGTTGGGTGTTTGAACCCCCCACGAAATTCTGGTAGATACATTTTACTTCTATCATATTCAAAGCTATATGTTGAAAACACTAGTTTACAAATAATTAATTTGAGAAAATACCAAGAATTGCAGGTATAGGGGAGGGCTGGCATGAACCTGCTGAGGTCAAAACCATTTTTTTATGGTTAGGGTTTTGAGATAACGTAAGTTTGGTTTTTTTGGTTACAACTTCATTCAAAAATTCTTTTCGCTGAAGTTACAAATACCCGCAAATCGTATCTACTCCGTTCGAAAGATAATTAAGATACGCTTCTAACGACATACCACTTATAAATTAAATTATGTTACATACATTTTCTACAATTTTAGCATATTTCCTTATAACTGCATAAAGTCATTGCATAGCTGAAAATTCATTACTCGGGTTATATTAGTGTCTGAATTATAACATTTTGTGCGTTTTTCGAAAGATCCCATATATGTATGTGTGTGTGCGTTGTTATAGTCCGATTTCACCTATTTTCAATACTAACTTTTCAAAGTCAACATTTTATTGATTTTTTGCGATTATTGAAAAAATTTGGTTTTTATTGGGGTTTTTATAAGAAGTTGTAAATATCAGGAAAGTTTTATTCTTTTTAAAATTATTCTGTTTTATTGCAAACATTTTAAGCGTAATATTAAAAAGATTCGATGAATACTTTATTTTTTTTTGATTTTTTCCAAGTGAAACCAAAAGGATGTTTATGGTCGAAAAACTCGGCTAGGTGACCCAACTATATGAAAACGACTTCACAAATCAAAGGACATTAGAGGGAAATATAAAGCTTCCCAAGCACTGTTTGCCAGCATAACACCACACACAGTCTCAAAAAACAAGCTGTTGCTCTTCTGCGAAAGTTATCATAATTTTTTGAGAACTTTTCAATTTCGATTTCCTTTGAAAATATCTGTGCTGTTGCTTCACTGTGTAATTTCAAACATATCAGTCGACATCAAAGCACAGATAAACAGAATTTTAGTTTTCAGTGCGGCTTCTTAAAATTGTTTTTTTTTGTTTATTTGTACATTACAATTTCGATTGTGTTCCCATAAATTTAAAAAAAACAAACAACAACAACGGTGCTGTAAAAACTCGAAATTATGTTTGCCCTTTGCTGTGCTGTAAAAATTTCTACAATACAGCAACAGTCGACTATAATTTTTTCAAACTTAAGGCTGCACAGTTGCAGTACAGTAGAACTTTTTATTTTTTTATACTTCTTCTGCGCTGTTTATTTTTTAATTTTCAAATGAAAATGAAATTCAATGGAAATGAAAAAAAAAGTTGAAAATAATTTCAAACCCTGCTCAAAAGACTAAAATAATGACATATCTATCAATTTTAAAAATCGGATGTTAAATAACAAAGTTGCAAAAAAAAACAATTTAATGTCTCAACGTAAGCTAAAAATCTAGGGACGGACTTTTACATCTGTTTTCGTTTCCACATGGTTGGGTAATCTAACCTAGTTTTTCATCCATGAAATATTTTTTTTTTCACTTGGATAAAATCACAAAAAATGAAGTATTCATCGTGTTTACAATAGAACAGTCTAATTTTTAAATGAATAAAAGTTTCCTGATTTTTAAAACATCTTATAAAAAACCTAATTTGAAAATCAAGTTTTGTAAAAAAAATTTTCTTCTAAATAGCACTTTAGAAACCAGATATTTTTAATTATTTTTATTTAGTGCACGAAATTGGTTATATATTTTTCTCCAAAAAAAAAAAAAAATTTACGATGAAAACCCCCCACGAAAAAATTCCTGGCTACGGCCCTGGGTACATGTGTAGCGCTGGTGTAGAGAAGCAAATTTTGTTAAATAAAAAATTATCAGGGCTGGAAAATAAGAGTTATTTTTGAATTTTCAACTCAATAGGAAAGAATTAATATTTTTAACACTTCTATATACATACCAACTAGCTGACCCGCAAGACATTGTTTTGCCTAAAAATAATTTCTATAAAGCCTAAAAAAGAAACTAAAAAATTGTCAAATCTCCATGAAAACTTCTAGAGATATTCAGCATGAAAACTTAAGCTTATATGGAAGTTGCCAGGTGTACGAAAAAGCTCCTCAAAAAAGTGTTTGAGTCCGCACGGAATTCTGAAGTAGTTTCGGGACTCCGAAAGCACTCATTTAAAGAGTCCTAAAGATGCAATTTTTGCATATATTTCAAAAGGCACTTTTCTCCGTTGGATACACTCCATTGGGAGGGCTTAGGGAGTTCTAACGAAGCACCGTGCGGACTCCTCTGGTTGGCTGGCTATGTACTAGACCAATAGTTACTCGTATATGGGTCATATTTTGTGAATGGGTCAATATGAATACCGAATACCGAACACGAATACCGTATATGAATACCGAAATCCGAATTTAATACCGAATACCGTGTATGAATACCGAACACCGTATTGAATACAGAATACTCATACCGAATACTAATACCGAATATCAATACCGAAATCCGAATATTAATACCGATTATCGGGTATAAATACCGAATACCGTATTGGAGACCGGACCCTAATACCGAATATGAATACCGAAATCCGAATATTAATACCAAATATCAATACCGAATACTAATACCGAATATCAATAACGAAATACGAATATTAATACTGAATATCAATACAGAATATCGAAAATTAATACCGAATGATGGCCGCCGTGGTGTAGGTAGTGAGTAGAGTGCTCGTCTGCCATATCCGAGTTTTCGGGTTCTAACCTCAGGGCAGACAAACACGAAGAAATATTTATAATTAATTAGAACCCAATTATTGGGTTTTTGGAAATAACGTTCACCCTTCTGCGGCATATCCTCCGAGTGTATTTCTGCCATGAAAATGCTTCTCACAAAAAATTCATTCGCCGCGTTCGCATTTTACTATCGAACCTGAATTTTAATATCGAATATCGAATATTAATACGGAATATCGAATATTAATACCGATTATTGAATATTAATACCGAATATCGAATCTCAATACGTTGAAGTGCTCATAATTGGTGGCACTGGTAACCGCAACAAAAACGACGAATTTGGTGAAACATTTCAATTGGTGCAGCCGGTGACTGCCAAACAAAAAAAAAAGTTGATGAAACCGTAGAAATATTATTCTACACCTTTTCCAGTTTAAGTTCAGAAAGTTACAATTGAAGCTCAGAAAATTACAATTGAAGTTCAGAATTTCCAAATGAACTTCAATTGTAATTTTCTGAACTTCAATTGTAACTTT
Organism: Urophora cardui; assembly: GCA_960531455.1. NCBI lineage: Eukaryota > Metazoa > Arthropoda > Insecta > Diptera > Tephritidae > Urophora > Urophora cardui. The sequence goes on from OY482672.1 coordinate 136,770,470, forward strand.
CTGAACTTAAACTGCAAAAGGTATAAAACGATGGAACCGGTGATTTTCCGCATATTGGTGGAGCTACAGTTCGTCAAAAACGATCAATTGGAGGTGAATTAGTGGGGCGGATGGACGTGCCTTACATCGGTGGGACGATGAATTTAGCAATACATACCGACAAACCCGGTGGCCGTCTTTGAACCCGTACGCAATAGAGTAATAATACTCGTACAATATGTAATGGTTGTTTTCATTATTTTCTCAATTTCTTTGCCATTTAAACAAATATATCTGTTTGCTATTACAACAAAGTTAATTTTAAACTTTGTTTGCTCTTTCCATGTTTTTCTTAAGCTTATGTATCTATTTATGCACTTTTTTTGTTTTCTTTTAAACTCAATCTATTCGAACTATTTGCAACTTAAGTAGTTATAATCGTTGTTTTTTTTTTGTTGGTTTCCTTTTATTGTGTTCAATTTTTTTGCGTATCCTCTTATGTCCACTAGCTAATAAGATAAAATGTATTAGCTAAAAAGCGAAAAAAAACCAGTAAGAACGCTACTACCTTCGGGCTTGTCCAAAATTTCATACCTTTCATGAATGGAACTTTTAGTGAAAGGCACAAGGTCCGATAAAAATGTTAAATGTCATAGTTCTTTAATTGGCAAAACTAGACACAAGACTTCATATATCTGACTTTCTTTAAAATTTCCTATTTGGGCTTTTTTATAATACGTGTAGTATTTAAGTAAAAAGTAAAAATTTTCCTTTATAGGATTTGGTCTAATAAGCATTGTTTTGAAGCGAACACTCAGAAGTCAACTTTAGAATGGTTAGAGCTTTTATCGCTATTAGTTCTAAGAATTTCCCTTTTTCGGAATTTTTTTAATACGCATTAGTTAAAGTAAAATGGTCAGAAATCAAGTTTAAAATGCTTAGAGCTTCCATTCCAAGTATTTCTAAAAATTTCCCTTTATGGGATTTTTTTTAATATACAATATTTTCAAGTAAACGCTTAAAAATCAACGTTGACATGATTGGAGCTTCCAAAAATATTATTTTCAAAAATTTTCCTTGGGAGGAAACTTTTTAATACACATTATTTTCAAGTAAAACGGTCAAAAATCAACTTTAAAATGATTAGAGCTTCGATTGCTATTATTTTTTAAAAATTTCCCTTTTTGGGATTTTTTTATACGCTTTAAAATAGTTAAATATTAAATTTTTATTAGTTTAAAAATTTCCCTTTTTGGGATTTTTTTGTAATACACATTATTTTCAAGTAGAAAGGTCAAAAATCAACTTGAAAAAGGTTAGAGCATCCATCGCTATTAGCTCTGAAAATTTCCCTTTTTGGAATTTTTTAAAAAACATTATTTCCAAGTAAAACGTTAAAAAATCAACTTTAGAATGGTTGCTATTACATAGTTTCAAATATTTCTCTTTTTGCGATTTTTTGTAATATTTATTATTTTTGAGTAAATTAGTCAAAAATCAACTTTCGCATGGTTAAATCTTCCATTGCTATCAGTTCTAAAAATTTCCGTTTTTGAAATTTTTTTTTTGTCGATTTTTAGGGTCGAATGGGGTTAATTTAAAAAAAATCCCTTTTTGGGATTTTTTGTGATATACATTTTTCTCAAGTAAACTGGTCAAAAATCAACTTCGAAATTTTTAGAGCTGATAATGATATTATTTTCAAAAATTTCCCTTTTTGGGAAATTGTTTAATAAACACTATTTTTATGTAAAACGTTCAAAAATCAACTTTAAAATGATTAGAACTTCGATTACTATGAATTCAAAAAATTTCCCTTTCGGGATTTTGTTGTAATACGCATTATTGCTAGGTAAAAATATAAAAAATCAAGTTTGTAACGGCTAGAGCTTCAATTTTATTCAGTTTAAAAAATTTCCCCTAACAAAATTTACAAGAATTCAATTTTGGCACAACATTGCAATACCTTTTCCTGTTCATGAAGGGTATTAAAACACACACCAAAGTAAATATATTTGCACAATTTTTTCCATTCCATTGTTTGTTTGTTTATACTCGGTTTTCTTATACTTTAGGTGCAAACTTAATTTTCGTATAAATGAGTTTTCTTCTTCTTCTTCTGCTAACTTTGCCAACACTTTGTAGTGAGTGCACAGAGAAAGAAATAATTAAAAAAGAAACAACACAAACGCAAAAAAAAATTAAATAAAAGCACTTAACTTTTTTTTTACTTTAATTTCACGCTTTCGGGTATTTTGCAGTAAAGTTTTCACCTTTTCCCTCCACAAACAACGCTTTGTTTTAATTCCCAAGAAATAAACGCAACAACCAAACAATCAACACAACAACAAATTGCGTGTAATACGAGAGAAATGCGGTAGAAATACTCGTAGCAGTATGACATGCAACAAAAAAGACAGCAAGTGTACGAGTAAAAGCGCAAAAAAGTAAAGGAAAGGCTAAAAACCGCATTTAAAAAAGGCAAAGCACAAAGAAGAGAATACGCGGAAGCGCAGAAAGTTAGCGTATGCATTTATCTTCTTGCGAAATGCTGCTCTGTTGCAACTAACTCACTTATTATTACCTGCTTTCCTCTTTGTTTCTTTGCTTTGTTTTTTTTTTCTTGCTTTTTCTTTGTTTGTGTTATTCCTTTACCTGTTCGCTGTCACGTCCGCATTGGCGACATGCAACGGAAAGTAAAGTAGAAAAAGTGACAATTAATTAGCGTTGATTTGCATTCAGCGTAAGAAAGACGCTGCAGCATTTAGCTCTCGCTCCCTGTTTGTTTTTTTTTTTTTGAACATGAAATTAAATTTATCTGTAATTTTTTAATTTTCTTTTTTAATCTTGTGCATGCTGCTGTGCATATTTGCATACATAAATATGTAAAAGAAATAAGCGCGGGAAGTTGATTTGATAAATTTTGCAGAAACAAATTGTTTTAAGAGGGATTTTGCTAATTAGTATGAATAACGTATAGAATAATTGCTATATTTGTATGTTTGCACAGAGAAATTAAAAATAAATTAATTGGTTAATACATTGGCATGCATTAAGCTGATTAAAGCATTGCATAAAAGTGGCTAGAAAGCATTGAGTTACATTAAAGCCCTTCTCTACATAACTTGATTCGCCAGCGAAACATCTCGCTAAATAACCCGTATCCACGTGGATAATCGTTATTCAGTTTAACATTTCTCTTTCTTGTTCTTCTTAAATGTTAGTATGTTTGCTTATTTTTGCGTTTTTGTTTTGGTCTGCGTGAGATTTCGATAGATTTTCGATATAAAATTAGAGAAGGAATCGATATCATCGCGTTTGGCAAGAGGATTGAGAACGAAACAGGTGTTTCAATCTTCACTCGCTCTCAGAAATTTGTATGGAAATTGGCGAGTTTCGGCACTGGTTTCCGTGTCGAACCAAGATTGAGAGAGCGAAAGCATAAAAAAGGAGCGAAACACGTTATGTGGAGACATGGTATGTATTAGACAGTAGAACTGGTAACTTTTCGTCCTTGAGTTAATGGGTATAAGTATGTATCACAGCTGGGCGATAAGGATTACATGTGCAATCGATTACACATAGGATTACGATTACATTAATCGTAATTTCAAGTTTTTTACGATTACGATTACAGTAATCGTAATTTTTGTAAAGACGATTACGATTACAGTAATTGTAATTTCAAGTTTTTGACGATTACGATTACAGTAATACTTATTTTCTGTAATCTTAAATTACAAAATTTAAGAATTACATGTAAAAAATTATTAAAATTGCTTTTTGATACTAAACGGTGTAGGGCGGAAAATATGCTTGGCTCTGTAAGAAGTGCTAAAAACTACAAATAATTATGTAAAGCTTGCAATTTCACACATATTATATACATTTTGAAATATTTGAGGTTGAGATAGCAGCTTTTAGTGGGCTGGAGACAATAGCCTCATGCATAAAAATCGAGCTGTAGCTCACACTAATTTTCTTCGTAAAATGTGGATTTTGCATGTATAAAAAATATGTATTACAATTGCTAGATTTTACTAAACAAATTGCTTAGGTTTATCTCATAACAAAATTAAAAAGTAATAAAACTCCGCTGCAACTTTTGAAGATGTAAATGACCATAACTATGAAAAGCCAATATTAGATGAAGATTTTTTTGACTTCGGCGGTAAATACCTAACTACATATCTATATAACAACTTAATATATATTTTATTTAAAACTCAATATACCTTTAGAAAACACTGATTTACCTGAAGTGCTTCCTGGTAGTGGCTCAAACCTTATAGGAGAAGAATTTTTTAAATATTTGAACGATGCTGATAGTAGCCATGGCTGTTTTAAAAGATATCCTCTGATAAAGAAAGCATCTTTAAGATTCAGCACCCCGCTTACATCGTCAGCACCTGTGGAAAGGCTATTTTCGTTGGCGGGCATTATAAACAGTCCTCGACGCCATGCACTTTCCGATGTTTCTTTTGAAAAATTAGTTCTGCTTAAGGCTATTATTGAATGTAAATTATCCAAACAGCAGTCTTAATTTTGTATCTTTATTATTTCCGCTAATTTTCTCTCTTCTTAATACACATCCCAGTTTTAATTGTTTACTTAATGTGTGAGAAATAAACACATATGTATGCATGTATGTAAAAATTACACTGGATCACAAAATGAAATTTTTTGTCTGTACTTTGGACGTGACCATCCTATCTATATGTAAAATCGGTCGCTGATTCCGAAAATCGGGCTCATTTTTAATTCTATGGGAAGGTTTTTGAGATATCGGCAATTTACCGTTATTTGGCCACTGGCTCCACTTAATCCTGTATACCTTTTTAACGCAGTGAGCTATCTTCCTTGGAGTGACACTCAACGAAAGAAAATTAAATTTCCTTTTCATCGCTGCTATAACATTTTTCTGTAACTCTTATAGTTTCTGAAATATTGACGATTCAATTTGAATTTTTTCGATTTTTTACGATTTTTTGAAGAAAAAATTGAATTTGTCAGGCAATATCTTTTAAACCAATGTCTTCATCTTCGGTTTTACTCCTTTACATGAAGCTCCATTCTATTGGGAAAAATATAAGCTATCAACGAAGAAAATCCATGGTAAAATGGAAAAGTTATAGGCGATCAAGTAAATACATCCAACTCGCGCAATGCCTCTGCACGGGTATATTCTATGCATGTTATACCCGTAAATGGGCTTTTATCTACTGCCAATGTGCTGCTACTGCAGATGTGTAGGTATTGGTATAACATGCATAGAATATACCCGTGCAGAGGCATTGCGCGACTTGGATGTATTTACTTGATCGCCTATAACTTTTCTATTTTACCATGGATTTTCTTCGTTGATAGCTTATCTTTTTCCCAATAGAATGGAGCTTCACGTAAAGGAGTAAAACCGAAGGTGAAGACATTGGTTTAAAAGATATTGCCTGACAAAGTAAATTTTTTCTTCAAAAAATCGTAAAAAATCGAAAAAATTCAAATTGAATCGTCAATATTTCAGAAACTATAAGAGTTACAGAAAAATGTTGTAGCAGGGATGAAAAGGAAATTTAATTTTCTTTCGTTGAGTGTCACTCCAAGGAAGATAGTTCACTGCGTTAAAGAGGTATACAGGATTAAGTGGAGCCATTGGCCAAATAACGGTAAATTGCCGATATCTCAAAAACCTTCCCATAGAATTAAAAATGAGCCCGATTTTCGGAATCAGCGACCGATTTTACATATAAATAGGATGGTCGCGTTCAGAGTATTTTTTGGCTGTAGAGCAGTGTTATTATTATTTCTTGGAAAATGATGTTGGGTAAGTATATCACTGTTTTTACACATTGTAATCCCAGACAACGAGAACAGTAATCGTAATTTCAAGTTTCTTACGATTACTATTACAGTAATCGTAATTTTTGTAACGACGATTACGATTACAGTAATTGTAATTTCAAGTTTTTTACGATTACGATTACAGTAATCGTAATTTTTGTAACGACGATTACGATTACAGTAATCGTAATTTCGAAATTTCTAAGATTACGATTACTGTAATCGTAATCATCTTGTAATCGTAATCCTTATCGCCCAGCTCTGGTATGTATGTACATATATGCGAGTATGTTTGTAGATACATATGTCTTGGAATTATGTAGGCAGCAGCTGATATGATGCCCCATTGGACCAAATAAACGTTTTTCATATGTATATGGGACTACACTCCACAATTACCCGGTAGACCCAAAGATCTATAACTCATCAATACTTTCCTCATTACATTTCCTCTAGGGAAGATAACAAACTTCCATGACTATACCCCATCACTATCGCGCGGCGATGGCCGCCTTCGCATGAATGACTTTGTATAGTAAAAAAAGCAATGAAGCGAAAGCTTCGGGCTTTCATACCAAACCGCTTGCTGTTTTCATATGGTCATTATTATACTCTTATTAGGTAATCAGCATGAATTGTAGCAGTATTATAGTGCTGAATATACAGCTGCCTACCACCTAACTTTGTTATGTATTTCATTCGTATACATTTTTCTATTTCGGCTCACTCTTCTTAACTCCGACTTTAGTCAGTGAAGAAATGATCTGTGCTCTCTTTGTAAGTGCCGCTCAACATACTTTAGGAGTATCCTGAAAAAAAAAAAAAAAATCGTACCACCTCAGAAATGGGCCTAGTGGGTAATGAGATCACTTTGTTAATGTAAAAGTAATGTAAGCACGAAAAAAATTTATATGCAATATAATTAGCTGGCCAAAGATCAAATTGAGAGACTCCCAACTGTTCTTGGAGCAGCTTATTGCTGCCATAATATGACTAGCAATGATTCTGTGACAGCGCTGACGAAAAACTGCAAAGCGTAGATATAGGTAGTTTTTTTTTTTTTTTTTGAAGGTTTTCAATAACTAATTTTGCGCATTTTACTATTGTAAATAATGGTGAGTAGACACTATTATAATCACACACATTTTTAATGAATTTTTTTAATTAAACTAGATATGAGTTAATTTCTGACATTCTTGTATTGCTGGTAAGTAACAAAAATTAAAAGAAAATATATTTTATATATTGTATTTATTTATTTACTTGTGGTTTTATTAAATTAAAATTGCATGGCAGTTATATCTAAAAGCGTTGGTGATCTATTCAGGCCCGTGCGCAGGGGGTTGGCGTTGTAGTTCACCCCCAAACCCCCCTCCCCCTCTATTAAGGATATTTCACTATTACAGTCTAAATTTCATTAAAGTTACGCTGTTCTGAAAATTTGTACTTTGTTTTGATGGAAAGAAGAGAAAATGTCGAGGTCCAGTTCAAACAAATTTTCAAAATCGTGACCGAAATTAGCGAGGAATACGAAATTGAATTGCGAAAGTCAAGGATTCAGTCGAAACAGACCCAACGTTCCAACGTAAAAACTGATCCAGCTGAAGATTGTTTCCGTATAGGAATCCAATACAAATTTTTCTTTATTTTCATTTGAGATGCATTTGAGAATAAACCCTTTTCTCAAACCTCAAAAGTTTATTTCAAATGCATCGCAAATTTCCCTTGAAAACGTTCTCAAACCAAAGGGCACATTTTTAATATGGGATTTTGGGCTGATTCTCAAATATACATTCTTTCTCAAATGCTTTTCAAACTGTTCTCAAATTGATAAACAATGTTTGAGAAGCACTTGAAAATATGTTTATTTTCAAATTATATACATACATATATGTTGATTCTCAAATTGGGAAACAATATTTTTTCGAACTTTGAGAATTTATTTTTCAGTGTTTAATGGGAATCGTGGCCGCTGTGGTGCAGTGGTTAGAGTGCTCGCCTGCTATAGCAGAAGTCTCGGGTTCAAACCCCAGTCCGAGCAAACACAAAAAAAATTTTTTTCTAATTAGTAAAAATCCAATTATTGAGTTTTTTAAGAGCAGCGGTCACCTCTCGGCAGTGGGCGGCATACCCTCCGAGAGTATTTCTGCCATGAAAAAGCTTCTCACAAAAAATGCATTCGCCGTTCGGAGCCGGCATAAAACTGTAGGTCCACCCAATTAGTAGTAAAAAAACAAAAGGAGCACACCTCGAATTGGGAGAGAAACTCGGCCATAAAACTCGTCAGAGTTATAATAGCGCCATTGTATTATATTATATTATTATAATGGGAATCTACATACCCATACATTAGCCGCTCTCGATTCACAATTTCACTGCTCGCTATAAATTTCTATCTGTCAAATTTATATGTGAATGATAATGAGCAGTGGGAAATTTTTATCGACCAGTTGATTCGTTTCTGACACAATTGCAATATCGATTTTTGAATCACGGCAATATTTGGTAAAATTTCTCTCGCCTCTTTTCCACCTTTTTTTTCCAACAAAATGAAAATTTTCGAAGAAAAGTCCTGTGCTAATCGATTCGCGTGACATCTGTGCAGAGATTCTGTAACCAACTTGCGACAATTTTCGCATCGATATCGTAAATTTGCGATCAGTTTTGCATTTCCGATAGTCATCGCAGAGGTATCGAGGGAAATTTTTTGTGTCTGTAGGCTTTGCGATAATTAAGTATTTCATTGAGGTCCTTCGCTGAAGAATTGGTTTTCTTCGAAATTGCTATCACCTCTAAGCAGGGTAGGAAGAAATTCAGAGTATGAGTGAGTGAGTGAGGAATCTCATTCTTACGGCATGATGATGAGTGGCTTTTTGCGTTTCTCACTCACCTAGAATGCAGAGTGAGAGTTTTGTTTGTTTCTTCACTCATTTTGAATTATTGATGTAGGAATGAGCCGCTCACGCTGTCTGTGAGGTGAGCCGCCGTAGGTTTCCTCTTCTCTCGGTGTAATGCGTGTGAGCGTGTGAGTGAGTGATGACGCTGCGCAGAAAATCAGTCACTAATGCATACATTAGAATACGTGAAGCTGGACCCCACTCAACGGATCGAAAATTCAATATGCAAAAATGAATGCTAGTTTTATGTGCTAATTTCGCCCAACCACCAATTCTTTTTTTTTTTTCAATTTAAAAAAAAAAGTAACATATGAGGGCGCAGCTGAGAAGAGGTAGCGCTGTTGGATTGCCTCCTCTTGGCTGCGCACTCTGCCGCCACTCATGCAGAGCGCTCGCGCTATTGGGTGGCCTCTGTTGTTTGCACACTTAGAGGATACTCATTCAGGCGCAACCTCATGAGTGAGCATGTGTGAGTGAGGAGCCAAAATAAGGCAAATCCGAACACTGCCTCTACCATCGCTTTTGGAGTTGCTTGGATTTTTCGATTTATCCCAAAAAATAAAAAAAAAACAGTCAACCAAATTTATACTTACATATTAGTGTATTAATATATGTATGTGCAATTTGTAAAATTAATCGAAGGGTATACATATATAGGGTTGCCAGACGTACTGATTTGATCAGTACAATACTGATTTTTCGTGCCCCGTACTGATGATTTTAAAAACCTTAAGAAATACTGATTTTTTTAATTTTGTACTGATTTGTAATGTTTTTTAGCTAAAAAAAACCATTTTTATGACCCTGCACTGTTTTTAATTTTCCAACTGTTTTAATTTGACGTTTGTAATGCGGTGGTTATGCTTACGACAATACTCGAAGAGCAACGTGTAATTGTTGTTGAGAACTCCGACGAGTGAGAGAATTTTCGGACTCTCTCATCGAACAAATTTTCTGGGTGAAACAAGCACCCAGCACGCCCAGCTTTCGGGGTAATAATGTGTTATGTTGTGTATGTGCGCTCTAATCATCGATTTAAGCGTAACCACCTCTCAACGATGACGAAAATTTGTCCGAATTTCATCGGTGTTTTGCTCGTAAGCATAACCACGGCATAACCAGGAAACAATTAGGAAGGAAGAAGCAACGCGAACGTTAGATGTCATAGAAACATGATTGACAGTTAACAATACGGAAACAAAAACAAAATACAGTAATAAAGACGATTTTCTTTGCATATATTGTTTTTTTTTGTTTGGAAGGCAATGTACTGAATTTTTCGGGAAAGGTATCTGGCAACCCTATACATATATGAAAAAGCAAAAGCACGCTACGCATATATTGTTGTTTTGCTCGTTGAAACAAGAAAATTAAAGCGTGAATAACGGGTATTCATGAACATTGATGTGTAAACTGTTTCGAAATCGGATATTTATTCCCTTTTCCTTATTCCTTTTTTCCTGGTTTTCTATGGATTAAAAGGCGACTATCGTTTTTGTAATTTTTTGTTGTCATTGTGACTGCTACTATTTTGTTGTATTTGTTTCTTTTGGTTTTTGGTTTTTGACTTTTGATTTTTTATGTTGTTTTGTTTTGTATTGCTCAGAAACATGCAAGATCATCCGAGTCCACGTTTGACCCATATCTGGAGACCCGGCCTAGGAATCATAAAGAGTAGAGCTCCGTGTAGAAGGGCTGCTCAACACCTTTCATTTGATACCAATATTGCTCAGAAACATTCCTGTTTAATCCGGGGTCACATTTTGACCCATATTTGGGGACCCGACCTAGGACTCATAATGAATAGGGCTCTATGTGAAAGTCCTGCTCAAACCCTTTCATTTGATACCAATGTTGCTCAGAAATATTCAAGGATCATCCGGGTCCTCCTTTTGACCCATATCTGGAGACCCGGCCTGGGGGTCACAATGAAAAGAGCTTCATATCGAAGTCCTGTTCAAAACCTTTCATTTGATACCAATATTGCATAGAAAATTAGAGAGGTAGATGTAGGTGTGCATATCCATACATTTGCATACATGTTCAAACAGGTTGGTCCTTTTTATTTTGCCTATTTGTCGCACTGTTGCAGAAAACAACAACAACAACAACTTCACTTCGCTTCGTTGCTGTTGTTGTTGATATTTGCATTTGCACGGCTATGCATGCAAGCATTTGTAAGTACATGTCTATCTACCTACCTACCACTGACAGTGCCAAGCGATTCACACGGACGCAGCAGTGCACTAACACAAAGGTCATTTACGTTTACGCGTAAACTTTACCTGTTTTTCGAAATCACTCGTAGCTACAGCAAAGATGTTTACACATCAAAAAGCTTATGAGACCACCCTCACTACTAACCCGACACTTAAAAGAAAAGAGGAAATACCAACAGTTTGATTTGCACTTGCAATTATTACACAGAAGAATAAACTGTAGATGATTGCTAATGTAGTGTTGCTTTCACAACTTTGCCTTTAGCGAATAGATAGCACTCCTTACATTGCGACTGCACTGTGCAACCAACAGCACCACAACAGCTTACGACGATCTATGCTCAAATACTTATATAAAGGATAATTGCCAAGCAATTATTTTTTTTGCAGTAGACAAACAAACACAGAGATATGTATGAATGCATATACAACCCGTATAAATACATGTTCACTTGCATGCAATAACATGAACAACGCAGCAGCGGCTGCAGAAATTGTTCTTGTTGTGTTTTTGCCTTTGGCATGTTGCTCGCCGCTGCTGTTACCGACATCAAAGCAGCAACATTGCGAAGATTTATGTTATCCAATAAGATATATGTATGTATGTATGTATACGAGTTGTTTATAAGCAAAGCCACATTTGTATCTACGGGCAGTGATGTACATACTTGCAACCTCTAGGATATGCAAGCAAGCAACCCAAAAGGCAAGCAAAGCCAACAAATTAGTCGATTGCATCAAAATTTCGAATGACGATGTGAAAATTAAGCATAACTGCTAGTGTATATGCAGAGAAGGAGGATCAGAGGAGAGCCAGCAGAGAAATAAATGCATTGCAACAGAAATTATAGTCATCGTTCTTGCAAAATGTTTGTATACATTGCGCGTGTGTATATAAACATGTATAGATACATCTGTGCATTTGCATGAATCTTGCAGTTAATGCAATTTTCCGGGTTCGCCTGCGTACCAAACGTGTTGGCAATTCTCTCCACTGAAGCAAATGTTGCATTTTGTTTATTTGTATGCATGCATGTATAATACCTTGTGGATTACTTACGGAGTTATATGCATACATTTGCAGAAAATTAACACATAATGTGACAGCCTGCTGAGCTACCAAGTTAATTTAATACAATACGCAACAAAATGCACACTACACTGCATCACAATGGTTGTGAGGGTACTCTTGAAGGGAGGAGAAAGAAAAATTGTAATGGCTAGCTATGTTTTCTTCAGGTAACAAAAAAAAAAATGAACAAACCGAACGAATATAAAATAATGAGAATTAACGCTGCTGGCGATGAAATTAATTATAGTTAAAATGTTAATGGCATTTATGTAGTTTGATTGGTATGGCTGCCATGCAAAAAACCACAAAATTATTTCACTAAAAAACATCAGTAAAGTTACTAGTTTTGTTTGATTAACTACATGTTATGAAAAGAAAACCACAAGAAGGCAAACCGCAAAGTTTGCAATGCAAAAGAACAATACTTGTATAATACACATATCCTTATATGTACATACACACACATTATTAAAAGTTTAATGATGTGAGATTAAAGGGCTGCAAATTTAGAAAAAAATGTTTAAAGGTTAATTAATTTTCTGAATTTCTCTGAAAAACAAGATATCCCTTTTTGTTTGTAATTACATTTAATTACATACATACAATTATGCTGTACATACATACATAAATAGCATCCCTTCAGCAAATCGCGTTAGTCCAAACGTAGCGCATAATCAGCTGACAAAGCGACACGTTTGGTTCTCCATACATCCCAACGCAATGCTTTCAACTGTCTTTTTTAACACGCTGATGTCCTACTAAGTATGTGGCAATTGGCATCCACGCTGCAGTACTCTAGAACCCGTTCTGAACTCTCTCTAATGTGGAGAGTTCTATGGTAGTTTAAAAATTCATAGTTCGGAGATAGTTTTAACCTTAAAAACTGTTTTCGTATACCTAATTTTTTTACTTTTGTTCAATTTTATAAAATTTCCCTTTTTGTGAAATTTTTTTAATTTATAAAAATGCATTAAGTTAATGACTATGACTCATTGAAGTTTAAGAAAACCCGTTTTATTACCTTTTTAAAAAAATTCCCTTTTTGGGAAATTTTGTTAATTAGTACAATTGCATTAAATTAATCACATTGAGTCATTTCAATTTGAGGGAAACAATTTTATTATATTTTTAAAAAAAATTCCCTTTTTGAGAAAATTTTGAAATTGGTACAATTGTGTGAAATTGTGTGAAATTTACCCCTCTAGTTAGTAAATTTTAAGAGAGACGATTTTACATATCTAATTTGAAAAAATCCTTTTCTGGGAAATTTTAGTTTGAGCTTATTTCTCCACTGTGACTCGTTTTGACATTTAGGAAATCAACTATAATGATTTTAGAAAAATTTATTTTTTTTGAAGTTTAAGAAAAACCGTTTTATTACCTTTTTGAAAAATTTTCCTCTTTGGGAAATTTTCTTAATTAGCACAATTGCATCAAATTAATGATTATGACTCATTTAAATTTAAGACAAACTATTTGATAACATTTTTAAAAAAATTTCCCTTTTTGGGAAATTTTGAAAATTATTATAAATGTGTGATTTTGAGTTAGTAAAGCTTAAGAGAAAATGTTTTACATATCTAATTTGAAAAAATTCCATTTTTAGGAAATTTTAGTTTGAGCTTATTTCCCCTTTTGATGTTTTAGAAAAACCGTTTTATTACCTTTTTAAAAATTTCCCTCTTTGGGAAATTTTTTTAATTAGTACAATTACTTACTTACTTACTTAATTGGCACGTAACCGTCTAGACGATTTTGGCCGAATCCAACATAGCGCGCCAGCTATTTCTGTTTCGTGCCGCGTGGCGCCATTTGGGAATACCTAGGGAGCCAGCATCACTGTCCACCTGGTCTTCCAACGCAGTGGAGGTCTCCCCTTTCTTCTGCGTTCAGCGGGTTTCGACAGAAATACTTTCTTGGCCGGAGCATCTTCGTCCATTCTCACTACATGACCTGCCCAGCGGAGCCGCTGAATCTTTATTCGCTGAACAATATCGATGTCTGCGTAAAGCTCGTACAGCTCATTGTTAAATCTCCGTCGATACTCGCCCTCGGCAACGCGCAAAGGTCCATAAATCCTCCGAAGAACTTTCCTCTCGAATACTCCAAGCGCCATCTCATCTGCTTTGATATAGTCCATGCTTCTGCGCCGTGCATGAGGACTGGAACGATGAGTGTCCTGTAGAGTGTGATTTTGGTTCGTCGAGAGAGGACTTTACTTTTCAATTGCCTACTTAGTCCAAAGTAGCATTTATTGGCAAGAGTAATTCTTCGTTGGATTTCAGTGCAGACATTATTTTTGGTGTTAATGCTGGTTCCCAAATAGACGAAGTCCTTAACAGTTTCGAATTTGTAGCTATCAACATTGACGTGGCTGCCAAGGCGTGCTGTTTATTTGTGTGATGATAGGAGGTACTTCGTCTTGTCCTCGTTTACCGCCAAACACATTTTCTTAGCCTCTTTATCCAGCTTGGAGAATGCAGAACATACGGCGCGCGTGTTAGTGCCAATGATGTCGATGTCATCGGCGTACGCCAGCAGTTGAACACTCTTGTGGTATAAGATGCTTCCTGCACGGTGAAGTTCTGCAGCTCGTATTATCTTTTCCAGCATCAAATTGAAGAAGTCACACGAGAGGGAGTCACCTTGTCTGAAACCTCGTTTGGTCTCGAACGGCTTGGAGAGGTCCTTCCCAATTCTGACGGTGCTGTTGGTGTTAGTCAGCGTCATTTGGCATAGCCGTATAAGTTTAGCAGGGAAACCAAATTCAGACATTGCGGCATATAGGCAGTTCCTATTCGTGCTATCAAAAGCGGCTTTAAAATCGACAAAAAGATGGTGTGTGTCGGTTCCTTTTTCATGAGTTTTTTCCAGGATTTGGCCTATTGTGAAGATCTGGTCGATGGTAGATTTACCAGGTCTGAAGCCACACTGATAAGGTCCAATCAGCTTGTTGACGGTGGGCTTCAGTCTTTCGCACAATACACTTGCTAATACCTTATATGCGATATTCAGAAGGCTTATCCCACGATAATTGGCGCGTACTGTGGAGTCTCCTTTTTTTATGGATTGGGCAGAGCACACTTAAGTTCCAATCGTCGGGCATGCGCTCGTCCGACCATATTCTGCATAGGAGTTGATGCATGCTCCTTATCAACTCTTCCCCGCCATGTTTGAATAGCTCGGCTGGCAAGCCGTCAGCTCCCGGGGCTTTGTTATTTTTAAGCCGAGACATTGCTATTCGCACTTCGTCATGATCGGGTGGTGGAACATTCCTACCATCATCTGCTATTGGTAGGACAATTGCATTAAATCATAATCATAATGATCATTGAAATTTAAGACGAACTATGTATTTTATAACATTTTTAAAAAAATGTCCCTTTTAGGGAAATTTTGAAATTAGTATAAATGTGTGATTTTGAGTTGGTAAAGTTTAGGAGAAACGATTTTACATATCAAATTGAAAAAATTCCCTTTTTGGGAAATTTTAGTTTGAGCTTATTTCTCCACTGTGGCTCGTTTTGACATTTAGGCAATCAACTATAATAATTTTAGAAAAATTTCCCTTTTTAGGAAATGTTGCTATTTAGTATAATTATGCGAAATTTGCCATTATGATGTTAGTAAAGTTTAAGAAAAACAATTTGTTCTAATTTAAAAAAAAAAAATCCTTTATGGGAAGTTTTAAGTTGAAAAAATTTTTTTAATTTCGAAACGACTAGTTTAGGCTTTTAGGCAATCAACTAAAATTATTTTAGAAAAATTTCCCTTTTTGGGAATTTTTTTTAGTTAGTATAATTGTATGAAATTTACCTATTTAGTTAGCAGAGTTTAAGAAAAACGATTTTACTTCATAAGAAAAATTTCCTTTTTTGGGAAATTTTAGTTTGAGGTATTTTTTTTTTAATTTCGCCGCTATCGTTTATTTAGATTTTTATGCAATCAACTGTAATGAGTTTAGAAAATTTCCCTTTTTGGAAAGTTTTGAAAATTAGTATAAATATGTGAAATTTACCATTTTGAGTTAATAAAGTTTAAGGAAACGCTTTTACCTCATTGGAAAAAATTCACTTTTTCGAAAATTTTAGTTTGAGGTAATTTCTTTTTTCAATTTTGACACTATAACCCATTTAGATTTTTAGCAAACAACTGAAATGATTTTAGAAAAATTTCACTTTTTGGGAAATTTTGTTCATTAGTGTAATTTTTTCAACTTTACCATATTTATATCAACTTTCCCGCTCTATATAACTTCAGTATTCAGTTCTGAGCCTATAATGGAGTCTCTAGTGTGAGACTATCGTTTAGGGTGACTGCCTACTACTTACATTTGCTGCAGGGTATCTACCCTGAAAATAAATAAAAATTAAAATGTGTTCATTTGGTGCATACCTATTGGCTATGCAGTGCAAATAATTCAAAAATAAAGCCTGCAGAGGCTCGGCTGAATGCCGCAGCCGCGCTGTCAAACCATTAGTGGAGATAAATTAAAGCGGACAGAGATATGTACAGATGTCTGTCTGCTCTCTCTGACCTACGGCTATGGTGTTGGCTTACTCAAAATTTTAAACGACGATGAAGCGCTGAAATTATGAAGTTTGCAATTTTAATAGGCGGCGAGCTCCTCGAATTCCATTCGCTTGCGCTGAACTACTGACAAGTACTGACAATATGTATTGGCGCTTGGCGGCAACATCAAATGGCAGCAAGCGAATGGCAATTTTGCACAATAAAATCTTTTTATAAAAATTTAATCAAAGTAAAAAATCTGTACTTTAACACACACACACACACAAGCGCGCAAACACACCAAAAGGAATGGCAATCTTTGGCTGCTTTGGCTTTGAGAAAAAGAGCTTGCCAAATGGCAGCCACTTAACATGCTTGCAACCGCATTTGCCACATTAATTACAAGTTGCTTTTATGTGACAGGAATGCATGTATGTATGTAAGTATGTATAAATGTATGTATGTAAGTATTTATAAACGTACATATATGTACTTATAAGTATAGATATTTGAAAGGATGTACATACTCTGAAAAAAAAAACGTTGTAAATCTAAAGAGTTTCGCTGTTAAATCAACTACTTTCCGCAGTTGAAATGTGCCCAACAACGCTCCGTTGTTGTTTCAAAGGTGCGAGCGTTGTTGATTTAAGTCAATAATGGAGATTGCTGGAAAAAATTTTCACCTAAAAAGAAATTTTGAGGATGCCAAGGTGTTTGGCGAAACGTTGGGCAATCAGTGGATGTAACTACATTTTTATGTGACTTCGCACTTGCACCTTCCTTGACCAAAAAAGCCCATTATATGCTCAAATTTTGTTTGCATTTTACTCTTCATCTTCTCTCCGCCCGGGTCCCAACTGCAAATATGTAGCCTCCGCTTGTTCTCCTATTCTTCTCTGCTCCTTCTTATCATTCACTGGTTGCTATCTTTATTTCTTATTCTGATTTTTCTTCTTTATTTTATATTCTCCTCCGGATTCGAACCATGACATCAACCTGAAATTCTATTCAATCATCACATAGTGGAACATTCAATATTATATTGAATTGTAGTAACCCTATTTATACTTCCATTTCCTAAAAAGGAATCCATGAATTATTTGAATCATTGTAAAAACAAAATTTAAAAAACTTTGTTCTCATTAGTTTTGTTTACAACGGAAACTGTTAGATCAAATACTTTTGCCTTTAAATCAACAACGGGGAGAAAATTGTTGCTAAAAATAAACTTTTTTTTTGGATTTTTCTCTTCATCTTCTCTCCATCATTATTTTTTTGTTCGTTTTCTCACAAAAAAATATTTTCTCACAAACAATTTTTTAAAGGCAAGCAAGTTTTTGAATCAACAACGCCCGTTTTTGAATAAATTGTTGGATCAAAAACTTTGCTGTAAAAACAAATACTTTCGCTGTTGAATCAAAGACGGAGATTCAACAGCCGAAAGTTGTTTGTACGGGTATTTTTTTCAGAGTATGTATGTTCATAAGTATATATGGTTGTGTATATATTAAATTGATATTATTAAGTTGCGTGTGTGGCTTAGTCTTTTTTCAACATTTAAATATGTATGTATGTATGTATGTCTATGTAGCCAACCAACTAATTAAACTCATTTACAGCCTTTTTCAAGCACTTTTTGTGTGCAAAGGATAACGAGATGCCTTTGACCAGCAAACAGCCGCCAGGATATTCTTATGTACATATGTACTTAACCGTACATACATACATACATATATGTATGTACATATATATACATATATCGAGCATATTGCATTAAAGCACAGCAAGTAACTTACTAAAGAATATACATACATAAGTAACAGCGGATAGCGTATGTGCCTACATTAGACTACCCACCAGAAAAAAGTAGTAAGTAATTTCTTCTCTAATATGATTCTCGCTAATCTAACTCATTTATATTGACCGGTAACAAAAAGAACAAAACCTAAAAATTCACGTAGACTCATTAAAAGTGATTTAAAGGACATTTTGTAGTTGAAATACATATTTATATGGCGGATCTATGTAGACTAGAGTGCCGAAATTCGACAGTTTTTCTAGATGTTTTCTTATGACTAAGGTGCAACTATAGTTTTTGTATAATTATTTGTTGTTACTTTCACTGTAACTATTTTGTTGTTGTTCCTGTTGATGCTGTTCCTTTTGTTGCTACTGCTACTATTTTGTTGTTGTTGTTGGTGTTGTTGTCGTTACTTGTCTTCACAATTCTCCTACCAACTTCTTTCCTTCTGTTTCTGCTCTTTTCTTTATTGAACTTCTTTCCTACTTATTCTTTCTTCTTCTTCTTGATTGGCGCTTAACCGTCTAGATGATTCTGGCCGAGTCCAACAGAGCGCGCCAATTGCTTCTGTTTCGTGCAGCATGGCGCCACTTGGGAACACCTAGGGAGGCAGCATCGCTGTCCACCTGATTTTCCCAACGCAGTGGAGGTCTCCCTTTTCTTTTGCGTTCAGCGGGTTTCGAGAGAAATGCTTTCTTGGCCGGAGCGCCTTCGTCCATTCTCACGACATGACCTGCCCAACGCAGCCGCTGGATCTTTATTCGCTGAACAATGTCGATGTCTGTGTAAAGCTCGTACAGCTCATTGTTAAATCTCCGTCGATACTCGCCCACGCCAACGCGCAAAGGTCCATAAATCTTACGAAGAACTTTTCTCTCGAATACTCCAAGTGCCATCTCATCTGATTTTGAAATTGTCCATGCTTCTGCGCCGTACATAAGGACTGGAACGATGAGCGTCCTGTAGAGTGTGATTTTTGTTTGTCTAGAGAGGACTTTACTTTTCAGTTGCCTACTTAGTCCGAAGTAGCATTTATTGGCAAGCGTGATTCTTCGTTGGATCTCCGTGCTGACATCATTCTTGGTGTTAATGCTGGTTCCCAAATAGACGAAGTCCTTAACAGTTTCGAATTTGTAGCTATCAACATTGACGTGGCTGCCAAGGCGTGCCGTTTCTTTGTGTGATGACAGGAGGTACTTCGTCTTGTCCTCGTTAACCGCCAAACCCATTTTCTTAGCCTCTTTATCCAGCTTGGAGAAGGCAGAACATACGGCGCGAGTGTTAGTGCCAACGATGTCGATATCATCGGCGTACGCCAGTAGTTGTACACTCTTGTGGTATAGAATGCTTCCTGTATGGTTAAGTTCTGCAGCTCGTATTATCTTTTCCAGCATCAAATTGAAGAAGTCACACGACACGTGTGACTTATTCTTTCTTATCCATCTTATTACTTGACTTTTTATTTTTGTTGTAGGGCTTTTGCTACTTTTTTATGTTTCTACTTCTTTGAAACTACACACCACTTCCAGCCAAACATATTCACAATTGCATGGTAATTTAGTGAGCACGCACAAGCTATCCTATGCATGCGCATCTGTTGTGCTCAAAAGCATTCAACAACAACCACACGGCAATTTCCCAACGACGACTGTGGCCGCATTTTATAACCAATTTTAATGAAAGTTGGCGCAGTTCTATTTGAGAGCAATACCTTTCTAATTGTGTTCTTAGTTTTAAAATCGGTTCAGTAGTTTCGACGGAGAAGATGGAACAAAATTTATGTTAGCGTATTAATAATATAGATAGATATTCTGGGTTCATTTTATATAGCAACTTTTTTAACACATACTTATCACCAGCTTATGACAGACCCCACCTTAACTGCCTCGGCTCTTCACACTACCCGTCCCTAGAAGGCATTGCGGATCAGAAAATACACAAAATACTAAAACTTGTGAAGTCTTCCATTTCAGGTTTTGTATAACACCTCCAATACGATGTTGGCAATACTAAGGATCATATGTGGTCTATGTGAGGGATCATTGTATCCAGGCCAACCTAACCTAACATATCACCTATTTAGCAGAAATTAACCCTTAAAGCCATCAACCGTTTTTTGGGCAAATCTTCAGAATTTGGATTATAATCGCATGCAATTTTTTTTCACCACAGCTATCAAGTTATTTGTTAGAAAACTGATTTTTTTATTCCTAGTCTCTAAGAGAAGAAGCGGGAGATGAAATTCACCTCTGACTGAGGAGGCATCAGTGAATACTTTCATATAAAGACTCTTGTATTTTTCATAAAAATGGTTTGCTTTCCTCAGAAAAAAAAACAACAAAAATAAAATTGTACTCAGTTATGACGACAGTGATGAATATTCAACAAAGAGTCATCAATGATCCTGATTGTTCAGCAGTGAAACAAATTTAGTGAAGGGATGTTGTGGGTAGTCTAATACATACATATGTATGTATATGTATGGGTAGTTGGCACAAATTGGTCGCATTGTTCAAAACAAAGTTGCAATTTCGCTTTTGAATACAACAAACAACAAACAACAAACGGACAAAAGTGGCATGCGGTATGCGGCAAGTAGCAAGTTGCAAGTAAAAAGCCTAAGCTAATGTAGCAAGCAAATAGCGGTTTACATATTTTTTCAGTAGGGTGTGCACTTGCAGTTTAAATGTGGAATTTTTCCATGGCTAGGAATCTAAAATTTAATATAAGTATTTCGCTAGATGATGACTGAATTGCATCAAAAAATCGTTAAAATGTTTAGTTGCAGAATATTTATTTTGTTGTAGGTAGCTGATTTTGATTGAAGATAAGCAGGATCGCCAAATATGGTATTTAAAATTCCATATATATTTATTTTAATTAAAAAATTTTATTAAAAACTAGCTGTACCCGGCCAAGCTTTGCTTTGGCCCACTTTCTATTATAGGTACTTGAAACGAAAAACGGCACACTTTAAAATATGTTGGAAGTATCTAGAAACCGAAATTACCTCGGGCTGCAGAGCTCAGCACAATTCAGATAAGTTTAAAAAAAGTGAAGGAAAAAATTGATATTTTCAATAGTTTGCCCTCTTCATGTTCTTATCCCATGTTTCTTCGTATTAGTCTCCAACTGCCTTCCCTCTACTTTTCTCTTTCTCTTTCCCTTTCCATTTATCTTTCCTTTCATTTCCGTTCCCTTTTCCTTTCCCATCACATTCCGCTTTCCTTTCTCTACCGCTCTCTCTTACCTATCCTTTTCTGCCATTCTCATTTTTATTCCCCCCTCTTATTCCTTCTCTAATTCCCTGTCTTACTGTCTCTCTCCCCATCCTCTTCATTCCATTTTTATTATATTCTCCCTCTCCTTTTCCGTTCCTTTGCCTTCGCCTTTCCCAGTCTCATTACTCTTCCCCTTTCCCTAGGGAACTGGGTTTAGCATAACATACCCTACATTCCAATTCTCAGTTGATAGCATCATTGCTTAAAAACATTCCGTGGCGTCCGAATCGTCTCTTTTACCCATAATTGGGTATCGGGATTAAGAATCACTATGAAAATATCTCTCTATAGCAGGCACGGTCAACACTTTCATTTTATAACAGTATTGCTCAGAATCATCCCGGGCTCATCCGGGTCCACTTATTGACCCACATCTGGGAACTTGACCTAGGAACCATAATGGGTACGGTATCTGGAGACTTGACCAAGAAATCGTAATGGGTACGGCCCTACATGAGTCCGCTCAACACCTTTCATTTGGTACCAATATACCTAAGATATATCCCGGTGTTATCCGGGTCCACATATTGACCCATACCTTGGGATTCCACCTAGGAATCGTCATGCGCCGTGATTAAATAACAATATCGCTGAGAATTTATCCGGGGCCACCCGGATCCACATTTTGACCCACATCTGGGGACCTGACCTAGGAATCATAATGAGTTTATCTCTATGAAAGAACCCTACCTTTCAGTTGACACCAATATCGTTCAGAATTTTTCCGGGGCCATCCCGGTCCACATTTTGACCCACATTTAGGGACCAGACCTAGGAATCATAATCAGTTCATCTCTGTGTAAAGCCCCTGCTCAGCACTTTTCATTTGGTACCAATATCCCTGAGAAGTATCCCGGTGTTATCCGGGTCCGTATGTTGACCCACACCTTGGGACCCGACCTAGGGCTCGTAATGAGTTCATTTCTATGTAAAATCTCTGCTCAAAACCCTTCATTTGATACCAATAGCACTGAGAAATTTTCCGGGGTCATCCAGGTCCACATTTTGACTCATATTTGGGGACCCGTCCTAGGTATCACAAATAAAATAGTTCTATGTTGAAGTCCTCATCAAGACCTTTCATTTGACACCAATATTGCTCAAAAACATCCGAGGATCATCCGGGTCCACGTTGTGACCTATATCTGGAGACCCGGGTTAGGCATCACAATTATAATAGTTCTATGATGAAGTCCTCATCAAGACTTCATTTGATAACAATATCGCTCAGAAACATTCGAGGGTCACCCGGTCCACGTTTTGACCCATATCTGTAGACCCGATCTAGGAATCACAATGAGTACTATTCTATGTAAATTCTCTGCTCAATACCTTTCATTTGATACCAATATCGCTCAGAAACATTCGAGGGTCATTCGGGTCCACATTTTGACCCATATCTGGAGACTCGACCTAGGAATCACAATGAGTACTATTCTATGTAAAGTCTCTGCTCAATACCTTTCATTTGATACTAATATCGCTCAGAAACATTCGAGGGTAATCCGGGTCCACATTTTGACCCATATCTGGAGACCCGACCTAGGAATCACAATTAGTACTATCCTATGTAAATTCTCTGCTAAATACCTTTCATATGATACCAATATCGTCCAAAAATATTCGGGGGAAAGCCGGATCCACGTTTTGACCTTTTGACCTATATCTCGGGAACCGACTTCCGAATTTGAAAAAAAAATATGTATATAAACCATCTAGGGCAAGGTACTAAGCTGGTGTGTAAATTTGGTCAAAATCCCTCCACGCGTTTGGGCAAAAGCCGGCGACAAAGAAATGGGCTTGATTTTTATATATATAAATATAGATTATACGTTAACAAAATTCGTTGTTTATTGTTTAAGTTTCAATAATTCTCTGAAGAAAATTTTTGAAGTTATGTATTTCAAATTTCACAATAGAAACCATGATCAACAACATCAATAAAAAAAACAAAGTTAAATTAACCCTACAATGACCTTTTGTGTTCAAGTATTAACCAATCGACCGGTTACTAGAGCTCGTGAAAATCGATAAATCGAATATTCGAATTATTCGAATACCATGAAATCGATTTTTAAAATTCGATTAGACGAATTCGAATAATTGTCCAATGTCGATTATTGGAATAATGGCTCGTTGTCAACTATTCGAATAATTGCTGTTGAACGATTATTCGATTGTTGAAATATTTACATACACATATGTATAGAAAATTTGAATGGGTTCGATTTTTAGAAATTTTTTTATTATAATTATTACGCAAAAGCAACAGTCTGCCTATTATTTTTTGTTATTTTTACATATTTTAATTCACATTGAATGCATAATACAGTTTATATCCGGAAACCCATTTATACAGTAGCGTCATTATCGTTCATGAAGCGCTTATTATTATAAACCAAATAAACACAATGGATTCGCCTCGAATTCGAGAAGAGTTCGATTCTCTGGTTATATTATCATGGCGATGCTTCGCGACTATAGATCAGCGAAACCGAATTCCAGGCCAGTCATTTGTCATTAGTGATGCACGCGAGATTTAGGATTATTGGCGAATACATTCTACGAATCCGCCTCGAATTAGCAACGATGTCATCCTATCTTTTGAGTTTCTTGAGTAGGAGGTTAAATGGTAAATTTAAGCCTAATACAGAATTTTTTCGTGCAAACCAGGATTTAACAAAATAATAAAATGCTATTGCGAGAATTGATTTTTCTCGAGTCCATCTCGAACTCGAAACGAGTCCGAAAAATTATATTCACCTTCTCGAATTCATCTAGAGTTCGTGTTCATCTCCTGTTATAGAACAGAAGCGAGTAACTGCTAGTTACTTGTTTTTGCTGTGCTCATTATTTTTAGAATTCTCATAAAAACATCTATTAGTGACTTTAATCCGTTTTTTCCTATCTTGTTCCTTAGTACCTTAAACTAAACAAAAATATAACCAAGTAACTTTAAATGTACTGATGAGTTAGGTTAAAATGAGTCCACGACAAAACCAAGTAACTCTTCTATGATAGAACAGAAACAAATATCTTTTGCTTTTACAATACAACAAGTTACATACATTCTGTTTTCTAACACAGAAAAAAATATGTACTTGTGTAAAGAAATAAAAATATTCTGACACGTATTATTCGCTATTTTCGTTATTCTCACCATTTAAAAAGGATGCAGTGACATCGTCTAATAGTGATATATTGGAACTGCATTTGTAAGTTGATTATATTTGACGAAGATAAGAAAAGCTACGCAAATCCTTAATTTCCTACGAATTAAAAAAAAAACTGGTTACTTGCTTCTGTTCTATAACAGGAGTTATTGGGAAGGAATGTTGAAAGATGGGGTGTCAATATATCTCGCTCGGGCTCTGCGAGGAGGTAGAGTTGTGAAAATTTAAAACAGATCCAAAAATGGAGCGGGAAACTTGATTTCCTTCACGGCCTTTTAAAAGAAAGCTCCAAACTGATTTTCCTTTATTGTCACTCATTTTAACAAAAACAAGTAAGGAAGCCTAAGTTCGAGTGGAATCGAACATTAAATACTCAGCTGTATGCTTTCATTGTTTGTTTGCGTTTGTTCGATATAGGGTGTATTTTCTATAAAGCGAGTGCCGCATAAAGTGGGCGTAGCCACGCCCATTTTCAACATTTTTATCAGTCATCCAACTAAGCATATGAATATTATTCTTTGTGCAAAATTTCATTCCTTTATGACTTCTAGTTACAAAGAAATCTTGTTACAAATTCCCAAAGGGTGTTTCAGAAATATCTTGGTTAAAAAGTAGGCGTGGTCATAAACCGATTTCAATAAATTTTTGCGTGTCTATTAACACAAGTTATAACAGTGTATAAACCAAGTTTCGTCATAATATCTCAATTATTTGTCGAGTTATGGGCTCCGAAATCTCGTTGATTCCTTTGTCTGAAAAGAGGCGGTGCCACGCCCATTTTCCAAAATTTTTTTTTTTTGTTTTACGTCCATAGTTGGACACCTTCCATAAAATTTCAATGATATATCTTTATATTTGACAGAGATATCGCTTAAAATGCTTTTATTAGGTCACTTTATAATACCCATATATAAAAGTGGGCGTGGTCGTCAACCGATTTTGGCATTTTTTCGTCCAAACATTTGCCTAAGTAAGTATATCACGCCTACCAAATTTCATCGATATATCTTCAACGGTTTCTGAGTTATGACTCATAAAACTTTCAATGTTTGCCCCTTAATAAGTGGGCGTGGCACCGCCCATTTTCCAAAATTTCACCATATTTCTTCATAAGGGCCTGAGCTCAATACGTGTGTGAAATTTTATCACTCTAGCTCTATTAGTGACTGAGATACAAAATTTCCGATTTTTACCATATAGGGGAGGTGGGCGTGGTCATGGTCCGATTTCGCCCATTTTCAATACCATCCGTTCCTGTCTTGATACCAACTTACATTTCAAATTTCATCAAAATATCTCAATTTTTGCGCGAGTTATCGTGCTCACAGACGGACAGACGGACATGACTCAATCGATTTCTCTTTTCACCCTGATCATTTTGATATATATAAGTCTATATCTATCTCGATTATTTCATTCTGTTACAATCCACCGTTAGGAAATCAAAACTATAATACTCTGTGTACTAGTACAGCTGAGTATAAAAACACAAACAATATATTTTTCCTACATTTTTGCTGGGTTCAAAAATCGATTATTCGATTTTAACAAGTTATTCGAATAATCGTGGAGCTGCGTATATTCGAATAATCGGAAGAAGTCAACTATTCGAATAATGAAATTCGATTGGCAATCGTACAAAAATTGAAAATCGAATATTCGAATAATTCGATTAATCGATAGGTTTGAGAGCTCTACCGGTTACCACATATGTTCATACATAAATGTGTACTACAGAAGTAATTACTTACTATGCTGATTCATATTTAGAGACCAACTCAAACTATATATTACTTAGAACGTCTTTTGAACTTATTTTAATGAGCTAAACTGTTGATCGGTTACTAGAAACTTCGTAAAAAGTTGCATTATCTTAATTCTTGTGAATTTTGACGGAACCCGAAGGATTTAGACGATCTTTAAGACTAGCTCTGCTGAAAGTAGCGAACGGCAGCGTGCAGGTTGATCAGATAAAGAATCTGTGATCAAGAGTGGATTTTCTTTGTCACCGCTAGTCTTCAAGATCGTCTAACTCCTTCAGGCCAACTGTGACAATAACAAAACAAGTGCTCTCATCCCACAGAGCACTCGACAACTACGCCGACAGTGCTTACTCAACATATACCATAGCAAACCAACGCTCGCAATAAAAAGAGGGATAGCCAGAAGATTTTGATATCTGAAGGCACTACCTAAGATTGTGAATCGATTAAAAACGCAGCTACAGCTGTCATCTATGAGATCTTGGAACCACATTCTTTGAAGAAGCGGGCTGTTATAGTTATCCACAAAGGCGAGGTGGCCAAGTAGAACGAGACATCTCGTAAGTAATGCACGAATTTAACAACATTATATCAAGAACAAGGGGATCTAGAAATTATTTAAAAAATTCATAGGTTTTCAATCTGGAACATTCAGCTGACATCGAGAAAGTAATTTTGCTGGAACAGAGCCCACAAGCGATCTT
Source organism: Urophora cardui (assembly GCA_960531455.1). Lineage (NCBI taxonomy): Eukaryota > Metazoa > Arthropoda > Insecta > Diptera > Tephritidae > Urophora > Urophora cardui. The sequence goes on from OY482672.1 coordinate 136,797,709, forward strand.
TCCAGCAGTCTCGATGCCGAGTAAAGTGTCGCTCTCCCTCCTGAAAGGGTTGAGAGCAAATATAATAGATTAGAGTTCAGATTTTTGTAGAACATGAAAACTGGTAAACATATTGAGGAGCACCTCGAAGGATTAGGTTATAAAAATGCACACCCTAATCTCTTCTTGTGTGTCTATTTATATGCACTAACTGACACAATTGTGTGCAATGCAAAACAGCTGCTATCCTGTTGTTGTCGTCCACGTCATCGTCGGGACCCATAGATGCCACACAATTTTAGCCACAAGTATTTGACACACATGTGGCCATGTTCAGCGCCAGCTGACATCCAAACACACACACACACGCTAACACGCATACAAACGCAAAAAACACACGCTCAGGCAGAAATCAAAATTTTTGTGCATGAATGTCTGGCTTTATATTGCTTTTATTGCTGTAGGTCAGTTAGCTGCAACATGTTAAGTTACTAAGCCAGTTGATTGCATTTGGAAAAACAACAAGAATAACAACAACAATTACATAAATGACTTCTTCTTTTTCGGGGTGGCGCTGCAGAAATGCATATTTCACTGCTGACTTTTGTTCCTGTAGCATTTTTAAGCCTTTTTTCTTTGTTGATTCATTTTTTTTGTTTGCTTTTTTGTTGTTTCCTTTTGTATTGTTTCATTGTTTCATTTGTTCCTTATTCCATTTTCATAGAGCTATTCAATCAAAACTTTTATAAACATGTTTATGTCCCTATTTTTAGTGTGGTAAATTGTCATGAAATGTACATAAAGCATATAAATTCCGTTACAGAGTATGTACATAAATAGTATGTTCATAACTACAAAAGCGCGTAAATAAAAATTGTGTTGGAGAATTGCATTTACGTTTTTGTGTTTTTTGATTATAGCAATGGATTATGACTACTTAGAAGCATGCGATGTATAAAACACACACCTTTTCACATTCTAGTAAGCACGTCAGTCACGCACAGAGTTTTGTAAATATTTAACCCTTTAGTTAAATAAGTTTTTATGATAGTCTTGCGCTGGAGAACTGGCTCGGAACTAGTTCTAAAGTGATGTAGAGTTGTATATTTGGTAAAAATATTGCAAATTTCACACAATTTATACTAATTTACAAAATTTTCGAAAGAGGAAAATTTTTCTAAAATCAACTAAAACTCGTTGAGAAAGCATTTAAACGAGTCATAGTGGAGAAAGTGAAAAAATTAACTCAAATTAAAATTTCCCAAAAAGGGAATTTTTTCAAATTGGATAAAATCGTTTCCTTCAAGCTTTACTTAGTTAAAATCACAAATTTCATGTATTATTTATTGGATAAAATCGTTTCCCTCAAGCTTTACTTAGTTAAAATCGTAAATTCCATGTAATTATACTAATCTACAAAGTTTCCCAAAAAAGGAAATTTTTCTAAATTCAACAAGAACTCGTTGAGTAAGCGTCTAAGCGAGTCATAGCAGAGAAAGTGAAAAAATTAACTCAAACTAAAATTTCCCAAAAAGGGAATTTTTTCAAATTAGATAAAATCGTTTTCCACAAGCCTTACTAAGTCAAAATTTTTAAATTTCGTACAAAAATACTAATTTATAAAATTTCCCAAAATGCAACATTTTTATTTAAATCAACTAAAGTGGTTTATTTAAACGTATATGTGTATGTATAAACGAAAAAAAATTACCCCAAATTAAAATTTCCCAAAAAGGGATTTTATATGAAAAAGTTTCCCACTGAGTCATAATTGTTAAATTTGACAGGAAAAAAAACTACATAAAATTAAAATTTCCCAAAAAGGAAATTTTTTCAAAATACATAGATTAAATCGTTTTCCTCAAGCCTTGCTTAGTTAAAATGGCAAATTCCTGCCATACAATTATACTAATTTAAAAATTTCCCAATGAGGGAAACTTTCCTAAAATCAATTAAAACTCCTTGACTAAACTCCTAAACGAGTCATAGTAGAGAAATGAAAAAAAATTACCTCATATTAAAATGTTCCAAAAAGGGATTTTTCAAATAAATAAAATAGATAAAATCGTTTCCGGCAAGCTTTACGGAGTCAAAATTGTCAAATTTCACAAAACTGTACTAATTATAAAATTTCCCAAAAGGGAATTTTTTAAATCAACTAGAGTTATTTGTTTAAATTCAAAACGAGACACAGTAGAGAAAGTAAAAAAAAGACCCCTCAAATAAAAATTTCCCAAAAAGGGAATTTTTCAAAATTTGATAAAATCGCTTCGCACAAGCTTTACGGAGTCAAAATTGTCAAATTTAACACAATTAAACAAATTTACAAAATTTCCCAAAAAGGGAATTTTTTTAAATCAATTAAGGTGGGTTGTCTAAACATCTCAACGAGTCATATTAGTGAAAGATAAAACAATTACCGCAAATTAAAATTTCTCCAAAAGGAAATTTTTGCAAATTAGCTCCAATCGATGCCCGTAAGCTTAATATATGACTATTTAAATAAATAAAGTATTAAGTGTGTAAGGGAGAGATTAAGCTATTGATTAATTCTTGATTCGATTCCGTTTTAATTTCTATGTTAATCAAGTTTTCTCCAGGGAATTTAAATTTCAATTCTTTCTTTACAGCAGAAAAACCGTGTTATTTTTTGCACTTAAAGGTGAATAGGGTTAGTAAAAAAAATTAAGTTAAACATGGCGAATTACAGTACTTACTTATATAATTGTGTTGAACAGTGTAACTATAAAAAAAATCTTTATTGCATTTTATTTTTAATATTTTAGCATTTCTGTTTTTCAGTTTTTTTTTTTTTTTTTTTATTTACTTTTCACTTACTGCCATGCATAAGCCACTCTAATTACGTACATTATTTTTGTTTGCATTATAAATTTATTTTAATTAATGCAAAAAAAAAAATGTCGAGTTAATGGTTAATGAGCGATTAAAGCACAACTTATTGACTTGCAAAATAAAATGGAGATGAAGCAAAAAAAAAAAAACCAAATACTAATAAGCGCTCCAACTTTTTTAGCTTTTTTTTTAATTTTAATGCAACTTTGCGATTGGCACTTGATAGCAAAAGTTTTCTTTATTTATGGAAGCAATCGAAGTAGAGAGAGAGAGAGATAGAGAGAAGATATATTGTGTAACGAATATCCGTCATTCCTTGTCAAGTTTGACAACGAACGAAACAAGATACTGAAGATGGCACATCGATGAAACCGGTTTATAACCAAATTATGACGGAAATTTGTTTCAGAATACATCGCAATCCTACCCTGTCGGAAAAACAAACAACAAAAAAGAAAAGAGAGAGAAGATTTATGTGTATCAATCAATAAATTTTAATAAACAACGATATTTGTATATATATTTGGTCATAAAAAAGGCGCAAAAATAAAGTAATTATTAAGCAATATTTGCAGTTTTATATAGCGTAATCAGTTCGTCGGCGTCCGTGTTTTGTTTTTTTTTTGTAACACCGAAAATCACACGTATGTATTTCATTGGCTTCTCACTCACTCCGCACACAACATACCACATCCAGCTTCAGCCAGCAACATTGCCATAATAGTCTCTACCCTTTTCCAATGCTATCAATGTGACAACATCCTTTCTTTTTTATTTACACGATATAACTGATGCCGCTTTGCGTATTTTCAACATGCTGTCAAGCATATTTCCTGCAAAATTATAATGAAAAAATTAATGATATTGCCGGTTTTTTTTTTTTTTTTTTATTAATTTTTATTTTTTTTTTTATGGTAAAATTTTTTTTATTCGCTTAACAAGCCTTATCAATAAGCAAAATGAATATGAATATTAAACAGTAAAATTTCATAAAAAAATTAATTTTTAAAATTATAACAGCGCACAAAAGCCAACAACTGCTTTATTTATAGTTTTTTTTGTGTTGCAGCCTTATCTATTGTAGCAATCTCCTTTATTGTATATTGTTGATGAATTAAATTTCTATTTTTTTTTTTACTATTTCTGATGCTAAATTTAATCGGCATTTTTTCCGGTATTTTCTTCTATAACTACTATATCGAACGGATTGTATTGAGTGCGCTTCAATAAGCTTTAAATTTTATATGTTTTGTGGATATTTACTTGTTTGTATGTATTTAGCCAAGCGCGATGGCATTGCGACAATCGTTAAATTATTCGTTATTGTAGTATATCGTATTGTTTTGTGAAATAACTTGCGCACTTGGAGTTCAAATCATGGATGTTATCAGTTTTTTTTTAATTAAGGCAATGAATATAGGGAGGTATAAACCTACTCTGCTTCCTGAGAGTAAGAGGCTCGGCTTGTTTGAGTCAGTCTGCATTATTTATAATTCCACTCATATTTTTTCTATGTGTATCAAGAGAATAAATTAACTGATTGACTTTTAAATATTTTGCAAATAGAGAAACTGTTATTATACATAGACACAAACAATAAAAAAAAAAAACAAATGATAAGTATTACCGTTTTTATAAAATCTCGAAAAAAAAAAACAAATAACACAGTCCAACAAATTCACAAAAATTTTACTCAACACGAACAAACGCTATTAATCATGAAAGAGGAAGTCTCCCAGACCAACTTTGCCAAACAGAATACTAGTCCAGAGGGTCTGATTTTTTTAGAGGGGGTTATTGTTGTGATTATTATATCCTGTGGTCTTTTCCGTTATTTATACAAAGATTTTGTCTGAGGGGACCCTTAGTGAAATTTTATGGCGAATAATTTTCTAGAACATTTTAACCCTCTATCTGCATTGTTAATTGATATTTTCTACATGCTCTTCCAAACAAGGGTTAAAAACCGCCATTTGCGTGGGCGTTAGAGGGTTAAAGTCTACCACAAAGAAATTCCTTATTAAATTCTGTATTGGAAGTCCGAACTCAAAAACTTCATTTGAGGTCATTTTTTATAAGATATTTTCGATAAAGTAATTGCACCTCCAGCTAAAACTAGAAAACTTTAACCCCCTCTAAAAAAAACTCAGACCCTCTGGACTGGACTAGTACTCTGTTCGGCAAAGTTGGTCTGGGAGACAACCTCTTTCATAATTAATAGCGTTTGTTCGTGTTGAGAAATCACTGTTGGGCAGTGTAATTAATGAACAAACCAATTTTGTTTGCTCAACTTTCTGTTGCAGAAACAGAACAGTGGATTTATTGATGCGTAATGAGTGCTCGTACTGAATAATTAACTTTTAGTTAATAATTAAATAGGATTTTTTATTTTTGTTTTATTTGAATTTGCGTTTTTTTTGTTGGTATCCAAAAGAGTCATAGCAAGTAGTTGGCAAACAGTTGGCTATGGCGACAACATTGGACAATGGCAAGCGATGCTCACACATTAAATGTTAAATTACATGATGCAAATTTTATAGGCTTGACAGACGGCAGCGATAATGCCGATTACCGCTTAACACTTAATTGGATTCAAATTTTACCCTGACAGACGGCAAATATTGCGGATTAACAAAACAGCCGACGGAAGGTAGACGTAACGGCGAAGTCAAAAATTTCTCTTTTTATTTCCAAAGCTAGAGTTGAATGTCAAAATCAAAGCATCATGGTCAATAGAAATGTGCAAGTCCCAAGCGATTTCAGATTATTTCAACCAAGGCGAAGAAAAAAATAAGGTATTTTTGCCCCCATAAAACTCACACTAAATTAAAAAGCAAGAAGCGCTTTCAAAAAAAAAAAATTCTTTTGTTAATTTGGGTTCACTCAAAAGTTCTCCAATGAAGTGTTTATAATTCGCAGAGCTCAAGTGGAAATTGTTTTTATGCAGTGGCGGACCTAGCATAAATTGTCTGGGCAAGCCCATGTATGTGTGAAGCATAAACATTAGCCACTTACATACGTAATTTTCTTTGCTGTATTATCTAAAAGTCTGATTGCGTTCCGTCATTGACTTTGATCTAGAGCTCTCGATTTTTGTTTTTAACATTTGCGAGTAGCCCGAATAAATGCTTTTCAAATGCTCAAACACTCGTTTGTTTGCTTATTACCCGTATGTTTGTACGGGCATTTGAACAATTCGCGTATTTGAAGTTTGTTTTTTCTCGTTTATTTTTTTTTTTGTCTTCATATGTATTTTTTATTTTTGTTTTCTTGATGCACATTTTTTTGTTTGTACACTCAGAGAAAATGAATCAAAAATAAAATTTTTATTTTGATGATGAACGTTTTAAACCAGGTCATTTTTATTTTAAAAATGGAAATTTATAAATTAAAAATGAAAATTAAAAATTAAAATGTATTTAGGATTGAAAAAGGAGCTTGTTTAAATTAAAAATGAAAATTAATGGAATAAAACGAAATTTTTTGGTTCAAATTTTCATAGTGCTTAAAATAAAAATTAACATTTTTAAAGTTGAAATGTTTTTCTTGAATTTGCCATTTTACAATGAACATCTTTAAAATAAAAATGTTCGTATTTACTAGAGCTCTCGATTTTTTTTGAACATTTTCGAGTAGCCCGAACAATTGTTGTTCAAATGCTCGAACAGTTGTTTGTTTGTTTATTACCCGTATGTTTGTATGGGCATTTGAACAATTCGGGTATTTTGAAGTTTGTTTTTTTCTTTTATTTATTATTATTTTTTTTTTTCTTTACATGTAGTTTTTTTATTTTTGTTTTTCCGATACACATTTTTTTTGTTTGTAAGCTCGAAAGCTCGAATGTTTGTACGGGAATTTGAACAACAAACGGGCTTCAAACAAAAACGATCAGATCGAATTGCTCGATACCCGGGTATCTAGAGCCCTAGTATTTACATTATATTTAAATACGTCTTGACCCATATCTGGGAGGCCGGCCTAGCCCTTACAATTAAAATAGTTCTATCTCGAAGTCTTCATCATTTGATGCCAATATCTCACAGAAACATTCGAGGACCATCTGGGTCCACGTTATGACCCATATCTGGAGACCCGGCCAAGGCATCACAGTTAAAAGAGTTCTATGTATGTTGGAGTCCTCATCAAGACCAATTGCTACCAATATCGCTCAGAAACATTCGAGGGTCAGCCGGGAATTTTTAATTTCCTTATACTGACGGAAATTTCAGCAGTAGCAAGTGTAAAAAAGGGGTCAATGTTCAGATTGCCATATAAGACTTACATTTTTAGTGTCGCATATGGTAATCTGAACTTTGACCCCCTTGAAACACCAGTAAACCGTCATCAATCGGGACCAAAATTTATATTTGTTATCATTGGGTATAGAAGTATTAATTTTGGGTATTACATAATTAAAAAAAATATTTTGATTTTTTGACCCTTCATAGAGTTTTCTAAACTTTGACCTCAATGCGCCACGCCTTAACCGCCACCAATCGGGACCAAAATTTATGTGTGATATCTTTGACCATGTTACTACAGATTGAGGGGGCGATACAGTCTTTTTATGAACTTTTAAATTTTTCATACAAATTAAAAGCACCCTAATGTACATGTACATATAAGAAATTATGTACATAAGTATGTACATGCAAACGAAAATATCAAATATGCATATGACTGTGAATACTGTTGAATGCCGAAGCCAGCTTCTCATCCCCATACAAATTTCATGTGAAAAATAAAAAAAGTGTTTTGCTAGTTTTTTTTTCAATTTAAGTATGAAAATAAGCAATTGATTTCTTCTTAGAGAAAGCGAGAAAACAGGCTATGTTATCTTGTTTTGAAAGCCAGGTAAAAGCCAATGTGTTGAAACGTTGAAATATGCTCACTATGTTGTGATTGGCTGTACAAACAAAATACACATTGTGAGGTGGATTGGTGGTGTATTTGCGCTATTTTCTTAGCATGCTTTTAGGCACCGGATGTACAGTGGGGGCTATATTATTGAGAACTTAAATAGTAAACGCATTTAAAACGTAAAATAACCAGATTTTAAAGAAATTTGTAAAATGAAATGAACGAAAATATGTACGCAAGCCGAGCTTCTCAGCTTGTATGAAGCGTCCGCCTCTGTTTTTATGTAATTTCTTTCTTCATTGCTCCCGCGTTTGCATCCTCCTTAGTTGCTTCCTCCTACTTATATTAGACATTTTCAATTAACAGCATTTCAATTAACTTTCGTCTATTACTAATTTCTTATTTCTGTTATTTTATTTTTTTTTTTGGTAAGCGGTCATTGTCGAAAGTCGGAGCTTTATTTCGTCTATGTATTTGGTTTGCTTTGTTTGGTGTGAGTGTAAGCACTTTAGTGTCCAAACTAAGCCTAAGTAGCGACAGCAATATAAACAACAACAAAAACAAAGTCTTTGCCTCTACTAAGCTGCTTTTGTACATCACATACTACATACATAAATGAGCAAGTCATGACATTAAGATAAGGCAGATCAACACAATAGCAGATACTTAAGAAGCTTTAGATCGTAAACACTTACATACGTAGGAATATTCTTATGAACCACAATTTGTAGGCGAAATAGATAAGAGATATGCTTATATGTATGTATGTATGTATATTGTGGCTTGTTTACAAATTTGCAATTCACAAACACACCCCACAAACCCCACAAATAGCAATTTAAAATAACAAACAGCATTGCATGTTATCTTAATACCGTTACATGCTCATCTATTCCAGGAATTGTGGTCTCCACAACCGACATCAATTGAATAAAATGAAGTGGTGAATGAAATGAAGTCGGAGTGTATGTTAACGTTTTATACCCTCTACTCTGGGCAGCTATCAGCTATAAGATTGTGCATGTCGGTTCGACAAGAGTTTGCCTTCCGCTTTAAAACCTTCGGTAATCTTTCGGAATTTCTCATGAAAATTGCGAGAATAATTTGGCTTTGCCAACATTTAAAACTCTCACTTCAATACCCTGAGTTTGTTGGTTTCTACATTCAAAAACGACATATCTTTGCTGTATCGCCGTACGATAGCGCTTCTTTAAACTGTACGGCCTTATAGACTTCTTCATTTCTCTTCTAGGGAGAATGGCGTTACCCGCCGTATCTGGTGTTTTGTTTTTTTTTTTTGGTTACCTCGTGTCCAAAAACATTCCTGTGCGGAGGTAAGGCATGAACTAGAAATTTGCTCGATTAGTTCCTTTAGCCACCGATCGATCTCTGAGAAAAAGAGACAAGAGATGCATGAAGTGTTTCGTAAGCGTTGCCGCTGGGGCCACTAAAGTGGCAATTTGAACCTTTTTAAGAGCCAGGCACCCGAAACCCAACTTTTTGAAAATATGCAATATTTGAACCTTTTTAAAAATTCGGGCCAATTTTGGTCCCTTTTTTACTTTCAAAACAATAATGTAATAAATATTTTTTAGTTTCTTTCTTAAATATAAAAAAGCCTCTCTGCTGCGAAGGAAAATCCAGAAAAGAAAGAGTTATTTAGGAGTATACATTTTTAGAATGCAAGAAAATTGTTTGAACAAACCGAAATAGAAGAGTTTGGTACAGCATGGGGAATATGAAAAACAATTTAAATCAGAACTTGTTGTGAATTTGTTGTAAATATATTAACGCTGTCACATAGCAGTGCATCAGCAGAAAGATTATTTTCCAAACATTCACTATTTAAGACCAGCGCTCAATTTAACTAATGGAAATGGTTTAGATTCTTGGATACCGAGAGAAAACTTGGTTGTCAAATATCTGAGAACTAAATTTTAAATCCCTTAAATTATGACTTATTTATATTATACATACACTTGAATTCAATATATGTTTGCTCTAGTTTAATTTGATTTTAGTAAAACACTGTTCCTTAACCTCTGAATTGCTTTATGCATTAAATAAACCACAAAAATATATAAAAATGTGTTTCTAGATAAAAAAAAATTGGGGGACACGTTTTTTCCTTTTTTGGGCCACTTTTTGAATTTTTTTTTGCGGCAACACTGGTTTCGTATCACTATGTGCGGTGAGCAACCTCTCGTTGCTTAACTGTCCTCACGTTTCTGATAGCTCGCGACGATCTAATGGATATTCTCATTCTGAGTTGGTGCTGTTAATGAATTTTCTGACAGTTTTAACACCAAAGACATCTTCCTTGCGTGCCACTTGCTCTAAAACATAAGCTCGCTTGCAGTCTACAACTTTAGGGTAACAAATGCTCCAGTGTGTAATTCGTTTCTGTAAGTCTTTGCACAGAATGTATTTATTCGAGTTACATACCCCAATGGGTGCTCGGCAGTTACCCAGACCTGGACCGGAAGTTGTGAGCTGATAGAATCGCATGCGAAAGAATCGCTTTAGCCATACCACAAACTGAAACATTTACGTTCATCCAGCTCAGCATTTAGCGCTAAGCGTTACAGGGTATTTTATGCCGTTTAATAGAAATTTCATTACAATGTATTTGGTACGAGTAAGAGTAAATGAGCACAAGCACAAAGTACCAACAGTGTTTAAGCCGAAAATAGCTGTCCTCTATGTTCAATTATGTCAAGTCAAGTGATAATTACATAATGTCTGTGCGTGTGCAAGAAGTGTTCCAAAAATTTACGCCTTATATAAAGCTTATATCATATGATCAAAAAGGTTTTTCTTTTAATGCCTGAAATCTTTAAGGAATGTCAGTTGTAAGAAGTATTCCTTATATTAAATATGACTTTGTGGTGTTGATGTTTTCAGTTTATAAGAAATGCTCTTTAGCTTTCTCTCTCTCTTTCTTTCTGAGAGGAACTCCCCAGCGGCGAACATTGCCTACGACACTACTTCTCCCCAATAATGTATACTACACATTATGAACAATGCCAACTAACATACAATGTGTATGAAGAAGTAAGTTGGGTTCACAAAAATGAATTTTTTTCATTTTTCTGTCTTTCTTCAAATTTCATTCTCGTTGTGTTGCTATGTACATACATATGTATAGTAAATTCGAAAATACCATAGAAACAAAATAACAATCACAATGAAGATACATAAATGCACGACTTCTTCATGGACGTTCTCGCTATGTAGATATATTGGATTATTGGCGAATTTCGGTGTTTTCTTTTGGTGTTTTCTCTGGGTTTTTCTTAAGTTTCCCTAATTATGCACGTTTCCTTAAATACATAACAGTAGCAGTCCCAGCATAAATTGGCTGGGCAAGCCTACTATGTGTGAAGCTGTGATTAGCTTTTTGTCTAAATTTCTTTGCTGTATTATCTGAAAGTCATTGCATATGTACATTAGGCATATAACTTTTTAAAATTTTTGCAAATACGAAAAACGGCATACCATAGTCGAATAGAGCATAAAAAAGTATGAACCATATTATTTTTTTTTTTGCGAAATTGCAAAAAAGTTTCCGCGCGAAACGAAATTACTTTTTTTTATCAGAACTGCTGAAAAAAACAAAAAGTTTTGTACAGTTTCTTCATAATAATAGACATTTATTTAACTAATAATCTTCCTATTATTCCAAACGCGTTTTAATGGACCTAAGGGAAGTGCACCACCCACCCCAAACTAATTTTTCTTCAGAAAATTCTGATTCAATATAATAATAACACAGCTGTGCGCGGAAGGTTTTTGAACCGAAATCACCTAAAAAAGTGATATTCATTACTTGTACAATATTTGCCACCACGTGGTGGTATGCCAAATTTTTTGTCAACATTTGTTATATGCCTAATGTACATACATATGATTAGTGGCGATAGTGGTGGTTTTTGAATTCGAAATGTCTACTTACAGCTTACAATGTAAACGGAATTGTGTACAATCCGCCTACATTCACCTTACAAGGTTAGCTAAGGAAGATTCGAGGTGCCTACCTACAACTTACAAAGTAAGCGGAAATGTATTCAGTCCGCCTACATCCACCGTACAATGTAAGCGAAGGTAGATTCGATCTGCCTACCTACAGCTTACAATGTAAGCGGAATTGTATTTACTCCGCCTACGTTTACCTCACAAGGTAAGCGAAAGTAGATTCGAGGTGCCTACCAGCAACTTACCCTGTAAATGGAGTTGTATTTAGTCCGCCTAGATCCACCTTACAACGTTGGCGAAGTAGGATTCGAACTGCCTACCTACAGCTTACAATGTGTGCTAGTTAGTGATATGCTCATTGGATGAACACTTTACTATCCTGATTACTTTGTATGTAACGTGTAGGCGTTTACTCTACATTTGCGGCCATGTATATGAAAATGTATAACAGATCTATATGAGGTGGTGTGCATTACAGCCTTATATGTGTGCATTACTTAATCGATTCTGTAAGCAACATTTTCGCCGCTCGGTCTTATTCCTTCGATTATTCGCCATGGGAAATAAGACTTACATCATTTCTTAAAATAAGGGTTTATATGGTTTTATATTAGTTCGTAGCAATGGAATGTAACGGAAACTAACATTTGTGCTATTATTAGAGCTCGTAACAGAATACGTTTGTGGATTAAGAGAGCTGATGAGCGCATTGAAGCAAGGAAGGCTAGAGATCAGCATGCGATACATTTTTTGTGATTTAGAGTATACTCATAAAAAATGCGGTGGGAGTATGACCGCAACCGCAAAATATGCGATCATAATAAACACCGTACCGCATTTTCTTGATCAATTCCGGTGTGCGGTAGTATGAATATCACAACACCGCAAACACCGCATATCGTAAACACCGTATACCGCAAACACCGCATACCGCAAACACCGCATATCGCAAACACCGCATACCGCAAACACCGCATTTCCCAAATAGAGATATTTACAATGTTGCCAGTGCGATTTTTTGTTTGTAATTTTTACCGTCTTATGGATTCCTGATGAAAAATACTACTGATTACAATTTGATTTTAACCAAAGAATATCTATACAGGAAAAATCTCAGGATTGGTTTTTTTTTTTAATTTTTTCATTGAAAGGGCCACTTAAAATTTAGAGTTTGTTTACATTCAAAATAATTTGACTAATGAATTTTCAAGATAAAAATGTGTCCTATTTAAATGAAATAGAGTTTTTTCCTAAAATCCTTGAATCACATTTATGGCTTCTTAGTAATACACATAAGTTTTGTTTACACATTTTTGTTTGTCTGTGACATAATTCTTTATTTTCAAACGAGGCATTCATTTAATTTTCACAATCGACAAAATTGGCTACGATACATTGATTGAAACCGAAGTTTTTGTCATTTTAATGGAGCAGCAACAATACACATGTTTATTTTTATACATTTTATTATGCGCCCGTCGGAATGAATACTTTTCCGTCAATCTAGCAATTCGTTTAACTGAGAAACATAGTTGAATTAGATGTCTTTTTTACGGCAAAGCTGAAGTACTGAATGTGTCGATCGTCATTTAAAACCATTTAATTCAACTATGTTGTCAATTAAACGCATTGCTAGTTTGACGGAAAATTATTAATTCTGATGGCCCTATTAGTCGTATTGGATTTCAAAAATGAATTTTTGATTATTTCATTATTGAAAAATATTTTATTATTCAAAAAACTGCCACAAAAAACACAGCACACAAAAATAAAAAAAAAATACTTGAGAATAAATTTGCTGTATATCTATGTATTTATGTATAAATGAATTTTCAGTTGCCTATACCTTTCCAGTGTGTGAAAAATTTCCGGCAACACTGAATAGTATACAAATAAACAAATGCCGTGTTTGCGGTGATTGCGGTGTTTGCGATATACGGTGTTTGCGATATGCGGTGTTTGCGGTATACGGTGTTTGCGATATGCGGTGTTTGCGGTATGCGGTGTAAATAACACTTAATACCGCAATATTATTTAGGTTTCCAATCAATGCGGTGGCGGTGAATTTTTTTTCTGGGTACTTATTTTTTGAGCCACTTAAAAAATAAGTATTTTTGCGGTGCTTTAGAAAATGCGGTGCACCGCTGCTGATCTCTGGAAGGCTAATATTTTTTCCTTTTAACAGAAGGCGCCGCTGATTTATTTATTCCTTATTTCTTTGAACTCCTTATAACTTTTTTTGGTTTTGGTAGTTACAAACACTCGTTTGTATATACACATACAAATACGAGTGGCTACATATACATATCTTAAAAGCTGCAGCACTTCTCATTCAAATGAAATCAACTATTCTGTTGTGACGTAAATTGTGTTACGTTTAACGGAAATGCGTTAATGCCATGCAAAATACGCTGTGAGTGGTTCGAGGAACATTCAAACGCTTGACGATTACGTCAATTGAAAAGCACTTGTACATACAACACAAGTGTTATCTACAATAAACAGCGACTGCGTGTGAGAGACATGCATAACGATGGCTGCTAATTACACGTATGAACAATTTATGATTGTCGTGTACGGGGAAATGTGATGCTGGAGAAGCACTTGAAGCGTGAGTTACGTGTTTTACTTTAAACGTTAAGCTGGAATTTGTGTTAGCAGATGCAGGCCGAAGCACTAATGATATCCTCAATTGTTTTCCTACTCACTCACATGCTTACATAACATGTTATTAACAAATTACTTAAGAGAGTAATGGTTTTGTAAAAGTCATCAATTTAAGGCTGGTATTATTCTTTGCCATCTTCTTTTACTTAAATATCAATTTGTTTGAATAAGACTAGTTATTTTGAATACGCAGCTCATTGGTTCAATAGTTATTCGTACCCAACGTGGGCATTAAAATTGTTAGTTGATATTGTAATTTTTAATGTTTATTATCGATTAATCGTGTAGTGAAACGTTTTTATGTGAACGATATAAATTTGTCATTAATCGCCTACATAGTAACTTTTTCTTTTCCTTTACCTTTTCCCTTTCCCTTTTCTTTCCTTATCGCTCTCCCTTAACCCTCTTTTTCTCTTCCGCTCCTATTCGTTCACCTCTTCCCTCTCCCTCTCCCAATCTCTCTATCTCCCCTTCCCTATCCCATTCTATTTTCGTTTTCTTTTCCCTCTCCCTTTCCATTTCCTTTCTCTTTCCCTTTCTCATTCTCATTCCAGTAGACTTTCTTTTTCATTTTCATCTTCCCTTTACCTAGGGAACCAAGTTGAGCATTATATCGAAGAGATTTCTATATTGAAGCCATGCTTGCCACTTTTCGGGAATCCGGGTACACGTTGTGGCCCATGCAATCTAGGGACCCGGGCTAGGCATCACAATTAATAGATTTCTATGTTGAAGTCCTCATAAAGACCTTTCATTCGATACCAATATCGCTAAGAAATATTCCAGGGTCATCCAGGTACATATTTTGACCCACCCTAGGCATCACAATTAATAGATCTCTATGTTGAAGTCCTCGTTAAGACCTTTCATTCGATACCAATATCGCTCAGAATAATTCGAGGGTCATATTTTGGAACCAGGCATAGGCATCACAACTAAAATAGTTCTATGTTGAAGTCTTCATCAAGACCTTTCATTTGATATCAATAACTCTCAGAACTATTCGAGGGTTAACCGACTTAAAAGTAATAAAATTTATGTAGCTAAAAGCGTTAAGCAGGAGGCAGATGGCAAAGTGAAAGCCAATAAAGTTTCAATAATACATACATATATTATTAAATTCTAATTTCCAAAATGGTATGTACTTATACATACGCAGATAACTACGGCATTGGTTAACCATATAATAATAACTACACTCTTAGAAAAAATCATGTAAATTTACATAAATTAAGCCAGCAAAAAAGTTGCCTCGCTTAATAACTGCGAATTTACACACATTGTATATTTACTACCTGAAAGCGTATAGCTTTTACTAACCACATGCGTAAAAGCTACTGCTCAAAATGCGTAACATTTTACAACAATTTTAGTAAATTTCCTAATCATATGCATAAAATTTACAACGGTTTTAGTGAACTAACATATCATATGTGCAATGTCCAATATTCCTTTGCCCCTGTAAACAACTTCCCCAAATCTTTGAATAAATTTGTTCATATATCAACTAGTATTGCTTTAATTTATTTATATTTATACATTTAGTAAAAAATATTACATATTATTAAGTTTTGAAATAATTATTATAAAATTCAGTGGCGGACCTAGCATAAATTATCTGGGCAAGCCCATGTACATATGTGTGAAGCATAAACATTAGCCACTTACGTAATTTTCTTTGCTGTATTATCTAAAAGTCTGATTGCGTTCCGTCATTGACTTTGGTCTAGAGCTCTCAATTTTTGTTTTTAACATTTGCGAGTAGCCCGAATAAATGCTTTTCAAATGCTCAAACACTCGTTTGTTTGCTTATTACCCGTATGTTTGTACGGGCATTTGAACAATTCGGGTTTTTTGAAGTTTGTTTTTTTCTGTTGTTTATTATTATTTTTCAGCAGTAGCAAGTGTATTTGCTTATTATCTAATATCTAAAAAATGGGTGCTTTAGTGTTTGAAGAACTGAGGTCCAATTACCAAAAGTCGTGAAATGTTTGATTTTATTTGATTTTGATTTCCGTCGCTTTTTAAAATTATTTTGATATTGGGCCAATAGTCGCCAAAAATCACAATCAACGCTTTTATAATCTGGTATTTGATATTTATGTTTGCATGTACATGTACATGTAAGAAGTTATGTACATAAGTATGTACATGCAAACGAAAATATCAAATATGCATATGACTGTGAATACTGTTGAATGCCGAAGCCAGCTTCTCATCCCCATACAAATTTCATGTGAAAAATAAAAAAGTTTTTTGCTAGTTTTTTTTTAAATTTAAGTATGAAAATAAGCAATTGATTTCTCCTTAGAGAAAGCGAGAAAACAAGCTATGTTATTCTGTTTTGAAAGTCACGTAAAAGCTAATGTGTGGAAACGTTAAAGCCATCTCACTGTGTTGTGATTGGCTGTACAAACAAAATACACATTGTGAGGTGGATTGGTGGTGTATTTGCGCTATTTTCTTAGCATGCTTTTAGGCACCGGATGTATAGTGGGGGCTATATTATTGAGAACTTAAATAGTAAACGCATTTAGAACGTAAAATAACCAGATTTTAAAGAAATTTGTAAAATGAAATGAATGAAAATATGTACGCAAGCCGGGCTTCTCAGCTTGTATGAAGCGCCCGCCTCTGATAAAATTATGTACATATTTAATAATGCTCCAAAAACTTGCCTCAAAGTTCATACATAGAGAGTTTGGATTATCTCCAAAATACATAGCTAACAAGCTCTCTAATAATTTTTAAGTGACTGTCAACGGCGTTACAGTTATTACTTTTCAAACTTTTTTTTTAATTTATCTATCGATTTTTCGAAATTTTCACAAAATATATTTGCCTTGATGTCCATAAATTTTTCGATGTGCTGACACATGCTGACAATTTATTTTCCCGTCTTTTATAGGAAGCTTTATAGGAAGATCCATGTTATTAAAGTATTGCACATTATTTTTTAAGATATTTATTTTAAAACATTAAAATAAATTTTACTATAACTAGCTTATTATAAAATTAAATAATTCTTTTTACAAAACACGACGCGTCAAGATGGTGTCGATGGGCAGTGATCACTAGGTTTTTGTTGTAAATTTACACACTTTTTTGTAAGCTTATACACTTTGTTGACAATTTCGCGAACTATATGTGTTTTTACAGCATAAATGTTCGTAACATTGTAGCATTGCTGTGTAAATCAAGAAATTACACTTTAAATGCGTGATTATGCAATAAAATTGTAATATTAAACAAAAAAATACTAGCATTTAGCTAGCATTTTTACATGCTGTTTTTAGAGTGTAGTACAGCCGGCCACGCGATGCTGTGGCTTTCAATTACACTGTGGAGGGTGGAAGACCACTTATTGCCACATTTGAAAATTTTTTGATATACCTTCATAGCTACTGGTTATTTTTATTTTCTGTGGACCTAGATTTTTATACAATGTTTTGACCAAGGAGCCCCATAGTGAAGTTTTGTGCCGAATATTTTTCTAGACTATGGTAACCTTAAAGCGACTTCCAAAAGGCCATTTGGCGCGCTCCTCCTTTTCTTTCTAGTTCTCTTTCTCTTCCCCTTTTCCCCTTTATTTGCGCTTTCTTTTCCCTTTATCCATTTTATTTTTCATATTTCCTCTTTCGCTTCCTGTCCTTCGCCATATCCGTCCCTTTCATTTTCCTCTTCCCTTTCCTTTTATTACCCATCTTCAGTGCTAGGCCTTGCATGACACTTCAAATTTAAAAATGAAATAAACTGTAGCGTAAAAATGGATTATTAAACGGTGGCACCCTTTTTGTAAAAATTTTAATAAATTACTCATTTCCATGCCAAGTCCTTTCATATGACACCTCAAATTTAAAAATCAAACAAACTATAGCGTAAAACTGATATTTTGAACAGGTGGCAACCCTTTTTGAAAAATTTCTATTAAATTGCTCAATATCAGGTCAAGCCCCTTCATATGGCGCCAAAAATTTTAAAATCAAACAAACCATACAGTAAAATTAAATTTTCAAACATCTGGCAACCTTTTTCAAAAAACTTAAACCTTCCTGCACATCTACAGGTCAAGCCCTTTCATCTGACACCACATTTTCGAAAATCGGTATAACGGTGTAAAAGTTATGGTGCTTACAAAAAATTGCTTAGCGTAATATATATAAAGATAAGATAAACTGTAGGGTAAAAATGGATTTTTGAACAGGTGGCACCCTTTTTGTAAAAATTTTAATAAATTATTCATTTCCATGCCAAGTCCTTTCATATGACACCTCAAATTTAAAAATCAAACAAACTATAGCGTAAAACTGATTTTTTGAACAGGTGGCAACCCTTTTTGTAAAATTTTTATTAAATTACTTAATATCAGTTCAAGCCCTTTCATATGGTGCTAAAAATTTTAAAATAAAACAAACTATACAGTAAAATTAAATTTTCAAACATCTGGCAACCCTTTTCAAAAAAAATTAAACCTTCCTGCACATCTACAGGTCAAGCCCTTTCATCTGACAACACATTTTCGAAAATCGGTATAACGGTGTAAAAGTTATGGTGCTTACAAAAAATCGCTTAGCGTATTATATATAAAGATATCATTAAAATTTTATGGCAGGAGTCTTACTACGAACATAAAACAAAAACCGTAAAAATTTTGGAAAATGGGCGTGGCACCGCCACTTTTTAGAAGCAGGAATATACGAGATTCCTTAGCCTATAACTCGACAAATAATTGATATATAATGACGAAACTTGGTGTGTACACTTTTATTACTTGTGGTAATACATGTTCAAAATTTTAGAGAAGTCGGTTTGACGGCCACGCCCTCTTTTATATATGGGTGTTATAAAGTGGCCCAATAAAAACATTTTAAGCGATATCTTTGTCAAATGTAAAGATAATTCATTGAAATTTTGTGACATGAGTTCCACAATAGACCGGAAACATAAAATAGACAAATTTTGGAAAATGGGCGTGGCACCGCCTCCTTTTGGACAAAGGGATATAAGAGATTTCTTAGCCTTTAACTAGACAAATAATTGAGATATTATGACGAAACTTGGTTTATATACTTTTACTAGCTGTACCCGGCCAAGCTTTGCTTTGGCCCACTTCCTATTATAGGCATTAGAAGCGAAATACGGCACACTTTAAAATAAGTTGGAAGTATCCAGAAACCGAACTTTGATCGGGCTGCAAGACTTCAGCAAAAGTCAGATAAGTTTAAAAAAAAGGAAGGAAAAAATGTATATTTTCTAAAATTTGCCCTTTTCATGTCCTTATCCCATTTTTGTTCGTATTAATCTCCCACTCCTCTCCCCTCTACCAATCCCTTATTCTTTCCCTTTCCATCTATCTTTCCCTTTCCTTTCATTGCCGTTTTCTTTTCCTTTTCCCGTTACATTTCCGCTTCCTTTTCTCTACCGCTCTCTCTTACCTCTCCTTTTCTGTCTTTCTCCTTTTTATTCCCCCCTCTTATACCTTCTGTAATTCCCTGTCACACTGTCTCTCTCTACATCCTCTTCATTCCATTTTTATTATATTCTCCCTCTCCTTTTCCGTCCCTTTGCCTTTGCCTTTTCCAGTCTCATTACTCTTCCCCTTTCCCTAGGGAACTGGTTTTGGCATAACATACCCTGTATTCCACTTCTCATTTGATACCATCATTGCTTAAAAACATTCCGTGGAATCCGAATCGTCTCTTTTACCCATTATTGGGTATCGTGCCTAAGAATCACTATGAAAATATCTCTATATAGCAGACCCGGTCAACACCTTTCATTTTAGATCAGTATTGCTCAGAAGCATCCCGGGCTCATCCGGGTCCACTTATTGACCCACATCTGAGAACTTGACCTAGGAACCATAATGGGTACGGTATCTGGAGACTTGACCAAGAAATCGTAATGGATACGGCCCTCCATGAGAGTCCGCTCAACACCTTTCATTTGGTACCAATATCCCTAAGATATATCCCGGTGTTATCCGGGTCCACATATTGACCCATACCTTGGGATCTCACCTAGGAATCGTCATGCGCCATGATTTAATAACAATATCGCTGAGAAATTATCCGGGGCCATCCAGATCTACATCTTGACCCACATCTGGGGACCTGACCTAAGAATCATAAAGAGTTCATCTCTATGTAAAAGCCCTGTCTTTCAGTTGACACCAATATCGTTCAGAAATTTTCCGGGGCCATCCCGGTCCACGTTTTGACCCACATTTAGGGACCAGACCTAGGAATCATAATCAGTTGATCTCTGTGTAAAGGCCCTGCTCAGCACTTTTCATTTGGTACCAATATCCCTGAGAAATATCCCGGTGTTATCCAGGTCCGCGTGCTGACCCACACCTTGGGACCCGACCTAGGGATCGTAATGAGTTCATTTCTATGTAAAATCCCTGCTCAAAACCCTACATTTGGTACCAATATCACTGAGAAATTTTCCAGGGTCATCCAGGTTCACGTTTTGAACCATATTTGGGGACCCGTCCTAGGCATCATAATAATAATAATACAATGGCGCTATTATAACTCTGACGAGTTTTATGGCCGAGCTTCTCTCCCAATTCGAGGTGTGCTCCTTTTTGTTTTTCCTACTAATTGGGTGGACCTACAGTTTTATGCCGGCTCCGAACGGCGAATGCATTTTTTGTGAGAAGCTTTTTCATGGCAGAAATACACTCGGAGGGTATGCCGTCCACTGCCGAGAGGTGACCGCTGCTCTTAAAAAATCCAATAATTGGATTTTTACTAATTAGAAAAATTTTTTGGTGTTTTGCTCGGACCGTGGTTTGAACCCGAGACCTCTGGCATAGCAGGCGAGCACTCTACCCACTGCACCACAGCGGCCACATCATATGTAAATAAAATAGTTCTATGTTGACCTTTCATCCGAGTCCACGTTGTGGCCTATATCTGGAGACCCGGGCTAGGCATCACAATTATAATAGTTCTGTGCTAAAGTCCTCATCAAGACTCTTCATTTGATAACAATATCGCTCAGAAACATTCGAGGGTCATCCGGGTCCACATTTTGACCCATATCTGCAGAACCGACCTAGGAATCGCAATGAGTACCACTCTATGTAAATTCTCTGCTCAACACCTTTCATTTGATACCAATATCGCTCAGAAACATTCGAGGGTCATCCGGGTCCATGTTTTGACCTTTTGACCTATATCTCGGGAACCGACTTCCGGATTTGAAAAAAATATGTATATAAACCATCTAGGGCAAGGTACTAAGCTGGTGTGTAAATTTGGTCAAAATCCCTCCACGCGTTTGGGCGAAAGCCGGCGACAAAGAAATGGGCTTGATTTTTATATATATATAGATAACTTGTGTTAATAGACACGCAAAAATTTATTGAAATCGGTTTATGACCACGCCTACTTTTTAACAAAGATATTTCTGGTACACCCTTTGGGAATTTGTAACGTAACATCTTTGTAACTAGAAGTCAAAAAGGAATGAAATTTTGCACAAAGAAACCGTGTTTCCATCAAACGCAAACAAACAATGAAAGCATACAGCTGAGTATCTAATGTTCGATTCCACTCGAACTTAGGCTTCCTTACTTGTTCATATATCCTCTTTCGCTTCCTGTCCTTCGCCACATCCGTCCCTTTCATTTTCCTCTTCCCTTTCCTTTTATTACCCATCTTCAGTGCTAGGCCTTGCATGACACTTCAAAAATAAGATAAACTGTAGCGTAAAAATGGATTATTGAACGGTGGCATCCTTTTTGTAAAAATTTTAATAAATTACTCATTTCCATGCCAAGTCCTTTCATATGACACCTCAAATTTAAAAATCAAACAAACTATAGCGTAAAACTGATATTTTGAACAGGTGGCAACCCTTTTTGAAAAATTGCTATTAAATTGCTCAATATCAGGTCAAGCCCCTTCATATGGTACCAAAAATTTTAAAATCAAACAAACTATACAGTAAAATTAAATTTTCAAACATCTGGCAACCCTTCTCAAAAAAATTAAACCTTCCCGCACATCTACAGGTCAAGCCCCTTCATCTCACACCACATTTTCGAAAATCGGTATAACGGTGTAAAAGTTATGGTGCTTACAAAAAATCGCTTAGCGTAATCTATATATTAATAGGCTAACATTTTTCCCATACAAACAATTGCCAGGCTGTTTAGCACATTTAACATACTCATATCCACATAAAATTGATATGGATGTGTTCGTATGAGTCAGGAGCAGTGTATAGGCTTTTAATTTTTTCTATAAATTATTTAATTTGTTTATAATTAATAAATAAAATTTTTAGTTAAGAGTAATAGATATCGTAAACGTGTTTACAAATATCGTAAACACAGTTGAAGAGTCGCTTTAATTTAAAAGCGCTCTCTCTTTTTTTTTATGCATTGGCCCAGTTTACGCTCAGATCAAAATCAACGCGGCCAAATATCTCCTATTGCTTTTCCATTAAAGTGAAAAATGAGAGAGAGGGCGGGAGAGCACACTGAGTAACTTTAATTTTTACCAAGGCGTATCTAACAGGTAGGCTCGGGGGTGAATTGAAAAACTTCTTTTTTTATTTACAAAGATAGAGTGTAATGTCAAAATCAAAGCGAATTCACATCATGGCCAATAGGAATGGACGAGCCACAAGCGAATTCAGATTTTAAACACGGCGAAATATCATTTTGACATTACACTCTACCAATTACAATAACAAAATTGAATTCGCCACTGGGCCTACCTTCCTAGATCTGCCTTGATTTTGACCATGATTTCGCGTCGGACCGTGATCAAAAGGGCAAATCAGTGTTGCGGTACAACTGGAATTTGGAAAGTTTTGCTTATCTCCGCGAAAAGGAATAATTTTTGTACCAATACAAAGTTGAAAAAATAAATTGCATGGTCGAATTTCGAGCACCGGCGATACTAGTATATATAAAGATAATAATATTTTTACAAATTCGTTTTGTTAGTTTGTTCAGAAAACTTGTATTAAACCAATTTTGGAAATAAATTATCAATAGTAAAATGTGTGCATTTATATCTAATTACTATAATTTATAACTTTAAACGTTTAAACTATTGTTATAGATATATATATGTATATAGATATACAGTGGCGCACACAGAAAAATATTTTGGGGGGCTTTTCAATATCCAACGGAAAATTAAAAAAAAATATTTAAAACTCGTCCAGACAATTTTACTTAAATTTATGTTTGGGGAGTGGACCTACGTATGGACACATTAAACAAAGGCACCTTTTAAATCTCAATTGATTCCATTTTCTCTGTATTTAAACTAAAACTAACAAGTAAGGGAGCCTAAGTTCGAGTGGAATCGAACATTAGATACTCAGCTGTATGCTTTCATTGTTTGTTTGCGTTTGTTCGATTAGCGTGTATTTTATATGAATCGAGTGCCGCATAAAGTGGGCGCAGCTACGCCCATTTTCAAAATTTTTATCAATCATTTAACTAAGCATATAAATATTATTGTTAGTGCAAATTTGCAATCCTTTATAACTTCTAATTATAAAGATGTTACGTTACAAACTCCCAAAGGGTTTTCCAGAAATATCTTTGTTAAAAAGTAGGCGTGGTCATAAACCGATTTGAATAAATTTTTGGTGACAGGTAACAAGGTCAACGGAAATAATGTCAATTGACCTTATTTCCCACCCGGTTGGGAAATAAGGTCAATTGACATTATTGCGTTTTTGGAAAACGCAAATAGGTCAACGAAAATTTGGAAATAAAATAATTGACCTTATTTCCCAATCCAAATGGAAATAATGTCAACTATGCTTAAAACTTGTTCATTCATGAAAATATTTTCTGAGTTCTTCTGCAAACCCGTTATGAGTACCGTTTGTTAATGAATGAAAATACAATTTTACTCGCTCTTATGTTACTACAAATTAGTTGATAAGTGAATTTAGTGAAGTGTGGTCGTCGAAAAAGAGTTGCCAACACAGCAAAAATATTTCAATAAATTATATAATAATATAATGTATGTTAAATATCTAGTTATACAAAAATTTAAATAAAAATGTATATAAAAACTATGTCTACTTGCCTTATCCTGCGGCATGGCAAAAAAGTAGGAAAATGAAAATTTGGAATTAAAAATCGCGCGATTTTTTATTCCAAATTTTCGCCTGCGGCGATTTCGTTTCTCATAAAAAGCAGTTTATAAAAATGAAAATTTGGAATTAAAAATCGCGCGATTTTTTATTCCAAATTTTCGCCTGCGGCGCTTAACTTTTCTAATAACAGCAGCGACGCGAACCGACACGGACCGATGCGAAGCTAAATGTTCGAAAACGCAATAAAGTCAATAAAGTTTTTCCAAAAACGCAATAATGTCAATTGACCTTATTTCCCAACCGGGTGGGAAATAAGGTCAATTGACCTTATTTCCATTGACCTTGTTACCTGTCACCAAATTTTTGCGTGTCTATTAACACAAGTTATAAAAGTGTATAAACCAGATTTCGTCATAATATCTCAATTATTTGTCGAGTTATAGGCTAAGAAATCTCGATTATTCCTTTGTCCAAAAAGAGGCGGTGCCACGCCCATCTTCCAAAATTTTTATATTTTTTGTTTCCGGTCTATTGTAGAACTCATGCCACAAAATTTCTACGAATTATCTCTATATTTGACAAAGATATCGCTTAAAATGTTTTTATTAGGCCACTTTATAGTTTCCATGTATAAAAGTGGGCGTGGTCATAAACCGATTTCGCTAAATTTTTGAGCATGTATTAACACAAGTTATTAAAGTGTACAAACTGATTTTCATCATGACATCTCAATTATTTGTAGAGTTATGGGTTCCGAAATCTCGTAGATTCCTTTGTCTGAAAAGAGGCGGTGCCACGCCCATTTTCCAAAATTTTTCTACTTTTTGTTTTATGTCTATAGTTGGACTCATTACACAAAATTTCAATGACATATCTTTATATTTGACAAAGATATCGCTTAAAATGTTTTTATTTGGCCCCTTAATAGTTCTCATATATAAATTTGGGCGTGGTCGTCAATCGATTTTGGCAATTTTTCGCCCAAATATTTTCCTAAGTAAGTAAATTTCATCGATATATCTGCTACGGTTTCTGAATTATGGCTTATAAGCCTTTCAATGTTTGCCCATTAATAAGTGGGCGTGGCACCGCCTATTTTCCAAAATTTCATCAAATTTCTTCATGGGAGCCTGGTCCCAATACGTGGGTAAAATTTTATATCTCTAGCTATATTAGTGGCTGAGATACTAAATTGCCGATTTTTTCTATATACGAAAAGTGGGCGTGGTCATGGTCCGATTTCGCCCATTTTCAATACCAACCGTCCCAGTCTCGATACAAACTTGCATTCCAAATTTGATCAAAATATCTAAATTTTTGCGCGAGTTAGTGTTTACAGACGGACGGACATGGCTCAATCGACTTCTCTTTTCACCCTGATCATTTTGATATATATAAGTCTATATCTGTCTCCATTATTCCATTCTGTTACAATACACCGTTATGTGATTAAAACTATAATACTTTGTGTACTAGTACAGATGAGTATAACAAACCTCAGCTAATATCCACAGCATACTTTTAAGGAAATGTCTCCACACTGCTTGTTTATAAACATAATCAGTAGTTGTTGACAAATATTGGCAACTAGAGGTTACCCGCGGGTTTCACACCACGTGCTTTTAAAAATATTAGCATATTGAGTTAGTCCAAAAAAGTTACATAGAAAAATATCATTCTTGACGTCAAAGATAGTTTTCTTATTTTTTTTTGTCCGTTGAGTACGTAATTATCTCATATGCCCAACACCAATTTTCAGTACCCTACTATAAATATTTCAAGAGATTTTCGCTGTAAAAATTTCAGTCTGTATGGGAGGTGCCCATCCCTGCTTTACCAAGACCTAGCAGTTTTACCCGTATAATACATAGTTATCTCACATGCCCTCACACCAGTTTTCAGTACCCTACTACAAATATTTCCAGAGATTCGATGTGAAAATTTCAGTTTATATGGGAGGAGAGTGCCCATCCCTGCTTTACCAAGACCTAAATTGTTTATCCGTTGAGTATATATTTTTGTATTATTCCTTCACAAAAATTTTCATTATTCTAGTACAAATATTTCAAGAGATATTACGAAAAAAAGGAAAATTTTGTATGGCAGGTACCCATGCCTGACTTTTAATCAGATTAAAAATTTGCCTATAGCAATTACCGGGTGAAAATACCTAGGTGTGCAAAGTTTCGTGAGGATCTGTTCAGCGGGTTTCTCGCCAATTGAGTTTAAACACAATATCCATTTCACATTTATAATATAAGATGTACATCCACGAATATTCATAGATTTTACAACATGTATTTACACAAATATATTTGCATGTACCATCTTTTATAAAATTATTTTTTTATGGTGTTGTCAAATTTTGGGGGGAGTTTTAACCCCAAAACCCCCCTTGTGTGCGCCAATGTAGATATATACTTAGTTCTGTACATAATTATAGCTTAAAACCTGGTAGTGAAAACGTATACTGATCAATAAATATAGTAGCAGATTAACTGGTTTATTAACTAGTTGATTAAATAGTAACGGGTACTTTATTAACTAGTTCATTAACTGGTGAAGAGTGTGAATAATGAGTATAGTGAAAACGCAGACGTAAATGGACTAACTACTTAATTTATTACTAATTTTTTATCTGGTGCATTATTTAATAGTATTTTAATAACTGGTTATTCAACTGGTGAAAGAGGGTAGTAAAAGCACAAACTAGTCGGTTAATATTATGATAGATCAACTAGTTCATTAACCGCTTTATTAACTGTTACATAATTAACCGCTTCATTAACTGGTACATAATTAACCGCTAGTTTGTTCTATGAATAGATATATTGCTGATGCAGTTATTGAAAGGGCATAAAATTGGTATAAAGCAGAAACTGGCAGAAACTCTATAAGGCAGAGGCATACAACTCATGCAACTATAACTAGTTATTTATCAAGTTTTATATATTTTCCGCAGCAAAATTAACAAACAGACGTGTAGGTATATTAGTGTGGTCCCAAAAATCAAATTAGCTATTTTCTAACCCCTTCCATTTGGTAATAAAGATATCACACAAAAAATGTTTGTTCCGATCAGAGAAGGTTAAGGGGTGTCGTACCGGAGTTATGTATATACACACAGAGAAAAAACTATGGTAAATCCAACAAAGTTGACTTAATTAGAAAAATTTTTATGGGGCTCAAGAAACTTGTACAACTCACCAAAGTACTTACACAATTTATACCCGGCCTTGGAAAACAAAGCTTAGTTGATTTATTACTCAGCACTTTGGCTACCGTGGTCGCTGTGGTGCAGTGGGTAAAGTGCTCGCCTGGTACACGATAGGAATCGGGTTCTAACCACAGTCCGGACAAATACCAAAAAAATTTTTCTAATTAATTGAAACACAATTATTGGGTTTTTAGAAATAGCGGTCACCTCTCGGAAGTGGGCGGCATACCCTCCAAGTGTATTTCTGCCATGAAAAAGCTCACAAAAAATGCATTCGCCGTTCGGAGCCGGCATAAAACAGTAGGTCCACACAATTAATAGGAAAAACAAAAGGAGCACACCTAGAATTGGGAGAGAAGCTCGGCCATAAAACTCGGCAGAGTTGTAATAGCGCCAGTGCTGCAAATACAGCAGAAGCTCTCTCAATTCGTGTCCACTATGAAACTTGTTAATTGTTCCTACGTGAGTGAGTTGTAATTCATGGATGCTTTTTTGTAAAAAGGTAATTATAAAAGCATCAAGGAAGCAAGCAATATAATGTTGAATGTCCCACTACATGATATCGGTGGACTGAATGTCATGTTGATGTCATGGTTCGAGTCCGGAAGAGAATATAAAATAATAGAGGATACAAATTATAGCAAGCAGAGAAGGCGAAGAGAAAGAAGGTGCCGCAGTGGGCAATAAGCGAAGGTGAAGCTACATATTGGAATCGTATGTGATTGATACAATGTTTTACATATGTATAATCATAATATGTATGTATATTTCAATGAAGCTAGGCATGAATATTACACAAGTTACAGAGGACAAGCTGGCGAAGTAGTTTTGTTAAAAAATTGCCTAGGCTAACTTAGGAAAATTAACAAGTCTTTCTAAAAATTAGCCAAGATGAAAGTTTGCCAAGTTTTTGCTAAATCTTTTAGTAAAGATGACGAAAAGACTTAGCAAGTAAATTATACCTAAGTTTCAAGTTGAGTTTTGTGTGATTTTAAATTGATTTTACAATAGTTTTTCTATGTGTGTATATAATCTAAATTTTGAGCGCTGTGCCAAATCCCTTAACAATCTCCGATCGGGATGCAAATTGATATATGTGTTATCTTCGATTATATTAGCATTGACCTAGGGGGTGAGTTTGGCGAAGTATGATATACAATTTCTTTCCATAAGTTTGTGTACCACCCTAATATATATGCAAATATCTAAAACACAAAATAATTTTCCATTTCCTCATAAATAAATATGTACATTTGAATTGGCTGCGAAATGATGAAAATAATAGAATTTCCCTGAAACAATTGCCCTAAAATGCTCGTCATTTAAAACAACAAACGTTTTCAAAGCACTTAACGTTACTTTAGTTTAGTAAATAGATATAACACAATACAATTATGGTGCTTAATAAACTAATTTAGTCTAGTATTCCATTTGCAATTACATGCAAACATAATTGTTTGGTCATAAGTTGAGGTCACAAGAAAAAAAAAAGAAAAGTTTAATGAGTTTATTATTTAAGATGGCATGTAAATGTTTTCAAAACTTTTTAGGTGATTATGTACTCCTAACTATAAATATAGTGCAGAAGTTTGTTATTAGTTGTTGAATTGAAAGGTTGGCGACATAGCTTGAAATTAGAAGTGTTTGATAGAGCACACTTTATAGTTTGGGCACCCAACAATGACACGAGTCTATAATCATATTTCGAAGGACATTTCTTAAGAGAAACTAATTAAAAGGTCGAGAGCATTTCGACGGCTGCGAATAAGATAGCCCTATTTAAAAAATTGTTTCAAAAACTGTCTATTCCAAAAATTGTTTGAATAACGTCCTATTTCAGATTTTGCTTCAAAAACGCCCTATTTGAAAAATTGTTTCAATAACGTCCTATTTCAGATTTTGCTTCAAAAATGCCCTATTTCAAAGAAAATTCCATATATATTTCTCTGAATAGGGCGTTTTTGAATAATTGTCTGAAATAGGACGTTATTGAAACAAATTCTGAAATTGGGCGTTTTTGAAGCCAAATCTGAAATAGGACGTTATTCAAACAAATTTTGGAACAGGGCGCTTTTGAAAAAATTTTCGAAATAGGGCGATCTTATTTTCAGCCGTCGATTTTCTTAAATAAAAATAAGCGCATGTTTTTGTTACAAAGATATAATTCGAAAAGGGCGAGAATAAAGTGGAATATATATGTATGTACTTCTTGTGATGATTTCTTCTTAATTGCTTTGCGAATCTGATGGGATAAAGTAAATGGCAAACAAAAATTTCAAAAGATGGCGCTCACTAATAAGGGTTTAACTAAACGGTTTATTATTATTATTATTATTATTTTGGCAATAGTGCAACGTGACCTTCAATGAGATCTATTGTGCTGTATGCTTCATAACCTGGTGTAGTTATATGGAGGCATTTGATAAATTTAAGAACTCCTCAGGTTTTTTTATTTCAAATTTGAAATGGATTGTGCGTCACAGCTCCGAGCTGTTTCCTTGCGACTGCAGCTCACGCACATAGGATGCGCATCGGTGTTTCGTCAGCTAATTCAAAAAACGACATAAATGCGTTTCCGCTGGACGATATCTTGGTAAATGATAGCAGTGTCCCTTATAGTATCCAATAGTTCAATCCTCGTAGATCCCTCCTACTTATTAGTCCATGCGATGCTCCCTGTTGCACCCTCTTTTGCGATTCTCTGCAACAAATTTTTATTGCATGGATTTCAGCCACTAACTATGGTGGGATAGTTTCCCATTAGTATCGATGTACTGTAGTTCGGCCCGGATATACCAGTCCCAGTTTTATCAACCTCAAGCTTCGAGCTATCCGTGTACCACACCATCCAGTTAGTAACAGAATATGGATTACCGTTTATCTAACGTGCCTGGTCAATGGCTTAGGCCTCTAAGTTTCTAGAGATACTTGGCATTGGATTTTTTGTAGCTCGAATATTGAATAAAGGATCTTTTACGAATTTCTCAACTATCTTCATATGTCCTGTCGTATTTCCTAGCTTGATTTCAGAAACATTTTGTAATCTAAGTACACTTAAAGTAGCTTCCTTTTCTATCGAAATAGTAAAGTGTGGTATACCTACTAGAACACTCAGAGCATCAGATGAACAAGTTTTCTTTCATTTTCATCAGTTTGCTAACTTTCAACACTGCTTAGGTTAACTACTATTGATTTTACTACAGTTTTGGAAGACCAGTAGATCAGTCTGGATTATAAACCTCAAGTTTTCCCAAATTATCGGAAACAGGCAAAGAAAGCCTCTGCGACTTTGTTTGTAGTTGCTTCCAAATCAGCATTCCAGTTGAGGGTATAATCTAATAAGACTCCAGATATTTTGCTTCATTGGCAAAACTGATATTTGAACCGCCCAGAAATGGCTCCCTCAGCAAAAACATTCTGCTCCTGGTGAATGGTACAAAGACAGTTTTATCCGAATTGATACTTAGTCCTTTGTCGTCACAACATCCCTTGCGCGTATAAGCTACTTTGCTCATAACAATTCTATCTACTATTTAATGCTTTAGAAACAAATTTAAAAACATCCGTGTATGTATATACTTAGCCTTTTCAAATCAGCGCAGCCAACTAAATTAAAAGCATGAAATAAAATAATTAAAAAAAAAACAAAAAAAAATAAATATTTGTATCACAAATCACATATTTTGTTTAATTTAATTTGGCTTTGTGCATATTTTGTGGTTCATACTAAATAGTTTTGCAATCATATTGCATACGAATTGCTATGTACATACATATGTATGTATTATGAATATGAACAAAATTTAACATACATACATATTAGTTTATCTGAAATATTTAGTGGGGTTTTTAGTTTTTAGTTTGTTCGCTTATTTCCAGCTACATTTGTATAATTTTAATTATTGCTTTATGGTTTTTAGCATAAACAGAGACAAAGTGTATTAAATGTTAAATAGCGAAGTTAAACAAATACTTACATACTATGTAAAAATGTGTAGTTGAGCGGTTATATACATATGTATGCAAAACAAAAATTTGGTGGTTTGCTCTTCTAACCACTTTTTGTTTACTAATTGACAATTATCTACATATATTATTAATAAGCTAACATAAATTTTGTTCCATCTTCTCCGTCGAAACTACTGAACTGATTTTAAAACGAACACCATTAGAAAGGTATTTCTCTCAAATAGAACTATGCCAGTTTTCATTAAAATTGGTTGGAAAATGCGTCCAACATCGTCGTTGGAAAACTGCCGTGTGGTTGTTGTTACATGCTTTTGAGCTGTGTTAATGCACATGCATAGCTGAGTTTGTGCGTGCTCACCAAACTTACAATGCAATTGTGAACATGTTTGTCTGGAAGTGGTGTGTAGTTTCAAAGAAGTAGAAACATTAAAAAGTAGCTAAAACACTACAACAAAAACAAAAAAAAAAGTAAAGTAATAAGAAGGAGAAGAAAGAATAAGTAGAAAAGAAATTGAGGAAAGAAAAGAGCAGAAATAGAAAGAAAGAAGTAGGTAGGAGAATTGTGAAGACAAGTAACGACAACAACACCAACAACACCAAACACAAAATAGTAGTAGTAGTAGTGTCAATAGCAACAAACAATTATACAAAAGCTTGGTCATAAGAAAACATCTAGAAAAACTGTCAAGTTTCGACAGTAGGCAGCAGTCTAGTTATTATTATTGTTTATTTTTTATGGTAGGGTTTTTATATAATTAAGCATACAAGTTGTGCTATCAAACGTTAATGTTTTGTTGACACTTTTGGAAATAAAGAATAAACACATAGACCAGAAGTGTTCCATAATAGTCTTGAAGGCAATTATACCTTGTTTAAAATGCTGGGTCAGTAGGTATCTCATATAAGCCTCTCATATAAGTCTTGGTCCATAAAAACCAAATTCCGTAACATCACAATTAATTTAAGAAACATGTCATGGAAGAGTTTGCAGCTTAGAAAAAAATTGGGGAATTCCAATTTCGATCGCACGAGGTTAGTGAATCGCCCCGGCCTAACATGCATTGCAGTTGCCTTGTGGTACTACTGAGGCAACGTCAATTAAATACTTCGGAACAAGCAGTTTTAAGAAATTACACATTGTATGCTGTTAAACGAAAGGAATTAATGCAGCGAAGCAGACTAGATTGAAAATGAAGCCGATCGAGTTTATGAACAAAATTAGAGACTGACAAACTTTATCAAAATCTTTACACTCAGAGAAAAATGGCGGGCTAAAATCAAGCTGTGTCGTACTTGATTTAAGAATTCCTGAAATTAAAGCAAAATATATAAAATTTAAGTTTCTCCAATCTTGAAACAGGAATGGCATTCTTGAAGCAAGATAAAAATCTGAAAAAATCTTGTTTTAAGAATGAAATTCTTAATTTAAGAATACGATACATACATACATATTTATATACAACACTAGCTGTACCCGGCCAAGCTTTGCTTTGGCCCACTTCCATTATAGGTACTTGAAGCGAAAAACGGCATACTTTAAAATATGTTGGAAGTATCTAGAAACTGAAATTACCTCGGGCTGCAGAGCTCGGCACAATTCATATAAGTTTAAAAAAAAGTTAAGGAAAAAATTGATATTTTCAAAAGTTTGCCCTTTTCATGTTCTTATCCAATTTTTCTTCGTATTAGTCTCCAACTGCCTTTGCCTCTACTTTACTATTTCTCTTTCCCTTTTCATTTATCTTTCCTTTCATTTCCGTTTCCTTTTTCCTTTCCCATCACATTTCCGCTTCCCTTTCTCTACCGCTCTTTCTTGCCTCTCCTTTTCTGTCTTTCTCCTTTTTATTCCCCCCTCTTATTCCTTCACTAATTACCTGTCTTACTGTCTCTCTCCCATCCTCTTCATTCCATTTTTATTATATTCTCCCTCTCCTTTTCCGTCCCTTTGCCTTTCCCAGTCTCATTACTCTTCCTCTTTCTCTAGGGAACTGGGTTTAGCATAACATACCCTGCAATCCACTTCTCATTTGATATCATCATTGCTTAAAAACATTCCGTGGCGTCCGAATCGTCTCTTTTACCATTAATTGGGTATCGGGACTAAGAATCACTATGAAAATATCTCTATATAGCAGACCCGGTCAACACTTTCATTTTATATCAGTATTGCTCAGAAGCATCCCGGGCTCATTTGGGTCCACTTATTGACTCACATCTGGGAACTTGACCTAGGAACCATAATGGGTACGGTATCTGGAGACTTGACCAAGAAATCGTAATTGGTACGGCCCTACATGAGAGTCCGCTCAACACCTTTCATTTGGTACCAATATCCCTAAGATATATCCCGGTGTTATCCGGGTCCACATATTGACCCATAACTTGGGATCCCACCTAGGAATCGTCATGCGCCGTAATTAAATAACAATATCGCTGAGAAATTATCCGGGGCCATCCGGATCCACATTTTGACCCACATCTGGGGACCTGACCTAGGAATCATAATGAGTTCATCTCTATGTAAAAGCCCTGCCTTTCAGTTGAAACCAATATGGTTCAGAAATTTTCCGGGGCCATCCCAGTCCACGTATTGACCTACATTTATGTTTATCTCTGTGTAAAGGCCCTGCTCAGCACTTTTCATTTGGTACCAATATCCCTGAGAAATATCCCGGTGTTATCCGGGTCCGCGTGTTGACCAACACCTTGGAACCCGACCTAGGGATCGTAATGAGTTAAGTTCTATGTAAAATCCCTGCTCAAAACCCTTCATTTGATACCAATATCACTGAGAAGTTTTCCGGGGTCATCCGAGTCCACGTTTTGAACCATATTTGGGGACCCGTCCTAGGCATCACAAATAAAATAGATTGTTCTATGTAAATTCTCTGCTCAATACCTTTCATTTGATACCAATATCGCTCAGAAATATTCGAGGGTCATCCGGGTCCACATTGTGACCTATATCTGGAGACCCGGGATAGGCATCACAATTATAATAGTTCTGTGCTGAAGTCATTATCAGCCCCTTTCATTTGATACTAATATCGCTCAGAAACATTCGAGGGTCATTCGGGTCCACGTTTGACCTATATCTGGAGACCCGATCTAGGAATCAATATGGGTACTATTCTATGTAAAATCTCTGCTCAATACCTTTCGTTTGATACCAATATCGTTAGAAATATTCGAGGGTCATCCGGGTCCACGTTTTGACCCATAACTGGAGACCCGACCTAGGAATCACAATGAGTACTATTCTATGTAAATTCTCTGTTCAATAACTTTCATTTGATATCAATATCGTCCAAAAATATTCAGGGGAAAGCTGGATCCACGTTTTGACCTTTTGACCTATATCTCGGGAACCGACTTCCGGATTTGAAAAAAATATGCATATAAACCATCTAGGGCAAGGTACTAAGCTGGTGTGTAAATTTGGTCAAAATCCCTCCACGCGTTTGGGCGAAAGCCGGCGACAAAGAAATGGGCTTGATTTTTATATATATATAGATGATGTGTTGCGGAATACATAGATGTATATGTATGTAAAAATTTAATTGTATATTATATATATTACTATATTATATATATTACTATATATATAGGTACATGTCTGAAAACAAGGCAAAATAAAATACAATGCATTGAAATAACAACTTTAATTTTTTTTTATTTTGTTAGCTGGGTTTAATGATTTCAAATTTTGAATTTCGAAAAAGTGGAAAATCAAGAATAAATAATACTAGCTGACCCGGCAGACGTTGTTCTGCTAAAATTTATTCCTATGAAGCCTAAAGAAAAGTCTTTGATTACCGTATTGCTAACCATTATCTTAGAGTCCATCTTAATGACTGCGAATAATGAAAAATTGTCAATTCTCTGAATAAAAGTTATAGTTATATTCGCCGCGACAAACCTACTTCCCCCGATCCCTATCTCTATCCAATCCCTATCTCTATTTCAGTCTCAATCTCAATCTTAATCTCAATCTCAATCTTTATCCCTATCCCCATCCCTATCCCTATCCCTATCCCTATCCCTATCCCTATCCCTATCCCTATCCCTATCCCTATCCCTATCCCTATCCCTATCCCTATCCCTATCCCTATCCCTATCCCTATCCCTATCCCTATCCCTATCCCTATCCCTATCCCTATCCCTATCCCTATCCCTATCCCTATCCCTATCCCTATCCCTATCCCTATCCCTATCCCTATCCCTATCCCTATCCCTATCCCTATCCCTATCCTTATCCTTATCCTTATCCTTATCCCTATCCCTATCCCTATCCCTATCCCTATCTCTATCCCTATCCCTATCCCAATCCCTATCCCTATCCCTATCCCTATCCCTATCCCTATCCCTATCCCTATCCCTATCCCTATCCCTATCCCTATCCCTATCCCTATCCCTATCCCTATCCCTATCCCTATCCCTATCCCTATCCCTATCCCTATCCCTATCCCTATCCCTATCCCTATCCCTATCCCTATCCCTATCCCTATCCCTATCCCTATCCCTATCCCTATCCCTATCCCTATCCCTATCCCTATCCCTATCCCTATCCCTATCCTTATCCTTATCCTTATCCCTATCCCTATCCCTATCCCTATCCCTATCCCTATCCCTATCCCTATCCCTATCCCTATCCCTATCCCTATCCCTATCTCTATCCCTATTCCCTATTCCCTATCCCAATCCCTATCCCTATCCCTATCCCTATCCCTATCCCTATCCCTATCTCTATCCCTATCCCTATCCCTATCCCTATCCCTACCCCTATCCCTATAGCTACCTACCGGGACCTTCCATCAACATCCGGGCCCACTATTTTAGCCATCTCTGGGAAACAGCCTTAGATATCACAATGAAAATAGCTGTATGTGGAAGCCTGCTTAACGCTTTTCATTTGCTACCAATATCGTTCGAAAACATTCAGGGGTTCACGCTTTGACCCAAATCTTGGAACCCGGCCTAGGCATCACTATTTAAAAAGCTCTTTGTTGGAGTCCTCCTCAACAGCTTTCATTTGATACCAATATCGCTCAGAAACTTTCCATGGTCACTCGGTCCCACGTTTTAACCCATATCTGGGAACCCGGCCTAGGTATCGCAATGAAAATAACTTTATGTTGAAGGTCTGTTCAACACCTTTCATTTGATACCAATATTGCTCGAAGACTTGCTGGATCGATCTGGGTCCTCATTTAGGCCTGTATTCCGAGAAGCTTCCTCTTTTTAGAAATTCTCTATACACTACTATGTGCACTAACACCACATGAATATACTGTGAAAATTTCATAAAGAACGGCTGGTTACTTTGGGAGTTTGTAAAGGACACACATCCACAGATGCACACATACACACATACACAACGATTTTTCAATTTTCGGACTTTTCCGGAGGGATTTCCCAAAATTTTCTTCCGTACGAACCATCTCCTCGAGAATACGAACAACTGACAAAAAATTTTACAGAAATCGGCCCAGCCGTTCTCATCTGATGAGGTTAGTAACATTTTTTACACCATTTTTATATATATAGATTTAAATATTCTTAAAACAAAGTTGGACATTCTTCAAATAAGATTCAAACATTCTCAAATCAATCATGGACAATGCTGAAAACAAGTTTATATAAGCTTATTTCAAAATGGGAAGATTCTTAATATAAGCCTTTTATTCTCAAAAATATCGTCCTAAGAATAAGAATATATTCTTGATTTTAGAATTTTCGAGCTTAACAGACTTTCATAACGTTTTCGGCTTGATTCAAGCCTGCTATACTGAAATTTAGCTTGATTTTTCTCTGAGAGTACTAAAATCCATGTGGGTAAATGAGATTGAAGCTGTCGGAAAAATACTCGTTTTAAAGAGCTACAATTTGGTATAAACCAGGTAACTCCAAACGGAAATTGACCAATTTCTTTCTTTCACCATTTTTGTAAATGGTTATAACAGGTTCTACATATCTTGTTGGAAACCCAAGTCTCTCCTTTGATAATCGGCTGATCAAAATAATCTTTATAAATTGACTCCACAACTGTAGTTACATATTAATCAAGCTTCTTTTTATATTAAATTCGATTGCAGAATTGCTTGACATACTTTATCCGCCATTTTTTTAATTAAAAAGCTGCTAATATTAACTCGTAGTAAAATCGGATGCGATTGATTTAATACTAAATATCCTTGTCCGCATTTACACACTTTAAAATCACAGCACACTTGGCCGGCATCAATTGCAATTGTTCGTGAGCACAGTGTATAAAAGTATGTGTTTAAATATTTTAGTTTTTTTTGGTATTTTTAAGTGTTGTTTTTATAAAATTTTCATTCATCGACCATAAAGCTGTGCATATCAAAGACAGAAGAATTCAAGCACCTATATAACAGCGTGAAGGTTTTCGAAATCGCTGGTAAAAACTTCGAAATATACTATTTAAAACATTTTTTTCGGGCATTTTTTCCTTTAAAGTGTTTTTTCATAAAATTTTTATTTAAAAAAGGATAAAGGTGAGCATATCAAAAGAAAGGAAATTCAATCACCTTTACAACGCTTTGAAGATTTTCGAAATCGGTTGGAAAAAAATGGATATATTCGACTTTTAATTTTTTCGAAGATCTGACCTTTGACCCCTTATAACATTTGCGACATAAACTTAAAAAAAAAAAAAAAAGTATACCAGTCTAGTTCGAAAATAAGGCGGATCACACCCACATTTTTTTATTTTTCAATTTTTTAAACATTGCAATCAAATTAATTTTTTCGAAGATATGACCTTTTACCCCTTATAACATTTGCTACATATACTTTCAAAAAAAAAAAAAATGTATACCAGTCTAGTTCGAAAATAAGGCGGATCACACCCACATTTTTTTATTTTTCAATTTTTTAAACATTGCAATCAAATTAGGGAGGGGCGAATTTCAAAATTCGAAAGCCCGTTACTAAACTTTGGAGGCTAACTTCGAAAAATGGCGTATGCATATTTTTATTATATAATCATATATATATAATCTAAATCTTCTATGCAATAACTAAATTAATAATAAAAAAAATTTCAATAAACATACGAACAAAATAATCATTAAAGCCTTTTGTGCTTTAATTTGATTTGCTTTCTATTTCTTAAAGCCTATTGTATTATAAACTGTATACAAACATAGCAGTTATTATTGTCAAAATTTATCAAAAGCACGCTTTAAACATTACAATACATAAAGGTGGCTAATAAATTTCATACACAAAAGCACGCAATTTGTGGTTGAAAGAATTAGTTTGATTTAATTATTATGCCTTTTATGCGTATACATATATGTTTTTCGATACAAACGTATGTATGTTTAATTAATATAATATAAGTATTAAATAGTAATTAAGCGCCATACAAAATGATAACATTTAATTTGGTCACGTACTGGGACACACCGTGACATATATACAAATGAGTAATAGGAAAATAACACAAAAGCATTTACCTTTACAAAAAAATATAAATATACTGATATTTATGTAGAAGAAACATTAGCATTACTGTCATTAGTGTAAAGCTTAGGTTTTTGTTTGAAAATTACGTGACTGGACATTTTTGGCAGCGATTACTTTTTCTTTGTTTTGGTGAAATCGCAAATAAGTATCTCCCTTTTATGTAGTCTATGTTATGCTATGTAGTTAGTGAAAGTGTTTTTTCTATTGCGGGTGCTCTCTGCCATTTTGTATAATAACAATTACACACACGTTTAATTATATATGTATTTGAAACGCGCATTTCATCTGTGTAAAATTATCACGTTCAACTTTTCTACTTACAAACTATTAAGCCGAAAATTCTATGCACTTCCGTTGTCGTCGCTGCTGGTCTCCTTCTGTTTTGTTTTCGAAAAGGCCAAAATCATTATTATCTATGTCTCATCAGCGCTTACATACAGCATTATATTTTACTTTACTGTATACATATTTACATATGTATGTATGTAAACTTTTACCACATACTATAGACTCTCAAATTACTAATACCTTTTTTGCGCTACGAACTCGCAAAATACACACACCGAAAAGTAAAAATTTTGTTTTTCAGGGATTAGATATCTACTCTGTAGCAAATATGAGGGACAGTTACAAAAAGCGAAGAGTTTATAACTGCCACAAAACTGGTTCTAAAGGGATATAGAGCGGGAGAGTCGGTACAGATTATGTATCAGATCAAAGCTATAGCTTTTTTCAACATATTATAACTTCAGCTACAAGAACCGTAGTTCTATAACCAAAATGGCAAATTCCACAAAACTAAACTAATTAAAAAAATTTCCCAAAAAGGGAAATTTTTCTAAAATCAACTATAATTGCTTGCCTAAACGTTATAGTGGCGAATTTGAAAAAAAAAAACAATGTCCCAGAATAAAATTTCCCAAACAGGGAACTTTTTAAAATTGCAAATCTTTCCCCTCAAACTTTGCTGAGTGAAAATGGTAAATTCCACAAAATTATACTAATTTAAAAAAAATCCCAAAAAGGTAAATTTTTCTAAAATCAACTAAAATTGCTTAGTTCAACGCTATAATAACGAAATTAATAAAAAAAAATAATAATTACCCAATTTAAAATTTCCCAAAAAGGGAAATTTTTCTAAAATCAACCAAATTTGCTTGCCTAAACGTCATAGTGGCGAATTTGAAAAAAAAAAAAACAATGCCCCAGAATAAAATTTCCCAAACAGGGAATTTTTTAAAATTGCAAATCTTTCCCTTCAAACTTTGCTGAGTCAAAATGGTAAATTCCACAAAATATATATACTAAGTTAAAAAATTTCCCAAAAAGTTAAATTTTTCTAAAATCAACTAAAATTGCTTATTTCTACGCTATAATAACGAAATTAATAAAAAAAAAAATAATTACCCAAAATTAAAATTTCCCTTTCTGGAAAAATTTTCTAAAATCAACTAAAATTGCTTGCCTAAACGTCATAGTGACGAAATAAAAAAAGACAAAAAATTACACTTTGGAATAAGCGGAAAATCCAATTAGCTCATACAGCGATGGTAGATGTAGCTATTTCGAAGAAAAACCACTTTCTTCATCATCAGACATCTTCTCGGGAGCACACCAGGCATTGAACCCAGATTAAAATTTCCAAAACAGGGAATTTTTTAAAATCACATAAAATATTTCCCCTAAAATTTTATAAAGTCAAAATGGTTAATTTTACAAATTTATACTACAACATAATTTCCAAAATTCTCCAAAAAGGAAATTTTTCTAAAATCAAACAAAATTAAAAAAATGTTTAAATCAGTGTCTCCAAGCCTATACAAAAATTCTGAAAATTCGAGAACATTTTTTTGAAATTTTGGAAATTTCCTCGAATTTTCAGAATTTGTGTATAAGCTTGGAGACACTGATTTAAACATATTACATCGGAAATTTTGTACATATATTTTTAGGAGAAATTATCAAATTCATTTTATCTAGCAAATGAATTTTATGCATCTGGAGCATTTTGTCCATTCTTTAATGGAATTGGTGCACCTCCAAAGAAATGACTAGGCCAGTAATATTTTGCAGTCTTACTTCTGTACTAGAAAGGCAACTTTCTGCAGGTAGAGCAATAATGATTTCAAAAAAGCCCCAATTCACTCCACCCTAATATAATAATGTACATACATATGTATGAATGCTTTTACTTACCCCAACGATAAACATCTCATATTCTACGCTTTTTGCGTTGCTTTATTAATTTTCTGGGAACAACCTTTCTTGAATGAATCCCTGCAGGGCTGCTAGTATTCAATTATTTCGGAAACACACACACACAAGAAATAATTTATTACAGCGGCTTAGCTATCCTCCAAAAAATGAATGCCTTAGATGAGGCTTATTTATCGTAAGTAATTTATACTTGAAATCCCTAAGGTATGCCAATTGTATGAAACACTAGCTGTACCCGGCCAAGCTTTGCTTTGGCCCACTTTCTATTATAGATACTTGAAGCGAAAAACGGCACACCTTAAAATATGTTGGAGGTATCTAGAAACCGAAATTACCTCGGGCTGCAGAGCTCACCACAATTCAGATAAGTTTAAAAAAAGTGAATGAAAAAATTGATATTTTCAAAAGTTTGCCCTCTTCATGTTCTTATCCCATTTTTCTTCGTATTAGTCTCCAACTCTCTTTCCTTCTACTTTTCTCTTTCCCTTTCCATTTATCTTTCGTTTCATTTCCGTTTCCTTTCCCGTCACATTTCCGCTTCCCTTTCTCTATCGCCCTCTCTTACCTCTCCTTTTCTGTCTTTCTCCTTTTTATTCCCATTCTTATTCCTTCTCTAATTCCCTGTCTTACTGTCTCTTTCCCCATCCTCTTCATTCCATTTTTATTATATTCTTCCTCTCCTTTTCCGTCCCTTTGCCTTTCCCAGTCTTATTACTCTTCCCCTTTCCCTAGGAAACTGGGTTTAGCCTAAAATACCCTGCATTCCACTTCTCATTTCATACCATCATTGCTTAAAAACATTCCAAGGCGTCCGAATCGTCTCTTTTACCCATAATTGGGTATCGGGACTAAGAATCACTATGAAAATATCTCTATATAGCAGACCCGGTCAACACCTTTCATTTTAGATCAGTATTGCTCAGAAGCATCCCGGGCTCATCCGGGTCCACTTATTGACCCACATCTGAGAACTTGACCTAGGAACCATAATGGGTACGGTATCTGGAGACTTGACCAAGAAATCGTAATGGGTACGGCTCTACATGAGAGTCCGCTCAACACCTTTCATTTGGTACCAATATCCCTATGATATATCCCGCTGTTATCCGGGTCCACATATTGACCCATATCTTGGCATCCCACATAGGAATCGTCATGCGCCGTGATTAAATAACAATACTGAGAAATTATCCGGGACCATCGTGATCCACATTTTGACCCACATCTGGGGACCTGACCTAGGAATCATAATGACTTCATCTCTGTGTAAAAGCCCTGCCTTTCAGTTGACATCAATTTCGTTGAGAAATTTTC
Source organism: Urophora cardui (assembly GCA_960531455.1). Taxonomy (NCBI): domain Eukaryota; kingdom Metazoa; phylum Arthropoda; class Insecta; order Diptera; family Tephritidae; genus Urophora; species Urophora cardui. The sequence continues at coordinate 136,840,337 of OY482672.1, forward strand.
CGGGACAATCCGGGTCCACGTTCATTTGGTACCAATATCCCTGAGAAATATCTCGGTGTTATCCGGGTCAGTGTGCTGACTCACACCTTGGGACCCGACCTAGGAATCGCAATGAGTTCATTTCTATCTAAAATCCCTGCTCAACACCCTTCAATTGATACCAATATCGCTGAGAAATTTTCCGGCGTCATCCGTGTCCACGTTTTGACCCATATCTGGAGACCCGACCTAGGAATCACCATGAGTAATATTCTATCTAAATTCTCTGCTGAATACCTTTCATTTGATACCAATATCGCTCAGAAATATTCGAGGGCCATCCGGGTCCACGTTTTGACCCATAACTGGAGACCCGACCTAGGAATCACAATGAGTACTATTCTATGTAAGTTCTCTGCTCAATACCTTTCATTTGATACCAATATCGCTCAGGAACATTCGAGGATCATGCGGGTCCACATTTTGACCCATATCTGGAGACCAGACCTAGGAATCACAATGAGTACTATTCTATGTAAATTCTCTGCTCAATACCTTTCATTTGTACCCATATCGTCCCAAAATAATCAGGGGAAAGCCGGATCCACATTTTGACCTTTTGACCTATATCTCGGGACCCGACTTCCGGATTTGAAAAAAATATGCATATAAACCATCTCTCTCCCTCTATCTCAGGTGAACCCTTATTTCAAAGGCTTATTCGCCATGAGGATAAGGCCTCTCTCTGAGAGAGTACTTGTTTAAGGCTGACAGGCTATATAAAGTAAGAAGGTCTTTATATAAGATTATAGAATAAATTTGCCTTTTTATAAGACTTAACGGTCATTTAAAGTAAAGACAGCAAACAGTGCTGCTGACGTTTTCCTTTACATGCTTTTTTGCTGGGTAATACACACATACTTATTCCCATCGCACGAAAAATTTCATCTTCAAAAATTTCTCATAATTTTCCATTTTCATATTACAAATGATGTTTTTGTTTGCCAGCATCATAAATTGGCTTTGTCTTACAAATGCTAATCGCATATATACAGACATACTCATACTCATATGAATTTATGTATGCGTGCTATATAAATATGCTAAATGTATGTTCTCGTTTATGCTCGTGACATGTTCAAAGCACTCTAAGTACATACATATCTACGTTAACATGATCCCATGATCTAAGTAGGCATTTGTTATCCTTACGTAATCCAATGATAACATACAGCATCAGACATGCTCTGATTAACTACCCTGCAAAAAATGCGATCACTCCGGGATACATCCGGGACAACTCGCAAGGGAGCATGCGAATACTACCCATTTGTATCTCTTTATATGGGTTGAAGTGTTCTCTTTTGTTTGAGCATGTCCTATGAAGAGACTAATTGTACCCAGTTTGTACCCGAACGGGTAGCAAAAGCGCACAATTGTACCCGCTTTGTACCCGAACAGGTAGCAAATGCGACACATCCATTTGTGCGACTAATTGTACCCGTTTGATACCCTTTCGGGTACAATTCGTCTACAATTAGTATACATATGTACCCGTTCGGGTACAATTGGGAACAATTGTAGACTAATTGTACCCGAAAGAGAGCGCTCCCGGACAAATCTTTTTAGAGACTCGTCGCACACTTTTTTACAGGGTAAATGCGTTACAAAAAGACACACACATACTCACATATAAAAACACACAAACACACATGCCTACATTCTTACATAAAGATATTATCATTACAAGGGATTTGTTGGGCGTGTTTGAATGTAAATGAGCCCATTTAAATGCTAGAATGTATGTTAGTATGCACTTTGGAGACCGAAAGACTGGCCTTGGGGCATTTTTATAAACAATTAAATGAGCATTAAATGCTAATGCAGACGTCCGTTAATTCAATTTTCTACTTTACTTTACGAAAATTAGCAACACAGTTCGTTTAGGTCATAAACTTTAGGAGATTTTTTTTTGCTTATTCTCAGTTTAAAATAAGTTCATATAAAGTCGGTTAAAATTTAAGTTAGTTCAAATTGAAATTAACTTAAACTTGGTTATTTAAATTGCGCAGGCGTTTTTCAGATTTCAAACTAAATTTAGATAAAGTTTTTTTTTAATCTCGGCTTGATTGGGACTAAGGTTACTTCAACTCTGATTAAATTTAAATGATATTTTGTAAGGAAACTTAATTAAATACCGTTCCTTTCGTTTCTAAACTACAGAAAATAAAAATAAAGAAAATAAAAGTAAATACAACTTTTTGTTAAGCTCAGCTTAAGTGTTAACCCAGTTTAAATTTCAATTACTTGAACTGGGTTTAAATTAGTTGTAGGCGTGATAAATAAATGTTGCTTTCAGTTTTCTTTACTCAGTTCGAAGCAGATTTAGGGCCGTTTATTCAACCTCTGACTAACGCTAACCAGTGTTAAAGTCCGGTTAAACATCATTATCGACTTCATCAAAGCATTTATTTAACATGTGGTCGATAATGCAGTACATATCTTAACCGGGCCTTTATCCTCCGGTTAGCGTTAATCAGAGGTTGAGTGAGCGGCCTTTAGTTAAACCCATTTTATGTACATATTTAGTTCATATATACTTAGTTAATCTAACTTTAACTTAAATTAATTGGAGGCGCTTTTTTGCTTAAAATATCTTCAGTTAAATTTCAAGCTCAATGCCAATTTTTTAGGTCTTAAACTTAGTTTTGCCAAATTTACTTAAACTCGGTTTAAACTTAAACTCAGAGATTAGCTGAACTTGGCTAAGATGTTAAACTGTGGGCTGATTTTTTAGCTTAGTTTATGTCCAGTTTAATTAAACTTAATTTAATTTTAACTTAAACTTAGTTTAATTTTAAATTCGGTCTAAACTAAGATTACTTTAATTTAGTTTAATTTTAAACTCGTAAGTCATTTTTAGCTACAAAGCGCAAATTTATATACATAAATATAATCGTATCATAGATTTATGTTTAAACTCAATTTAAGCTAACATTGCTGGAATTTTTGTAATTTTAAGCCCACTAGACTCAATTTATGCCAAATTTACTTAAACTCAGCTATCTAATTTAAAGAACGGTTTAAATTAAAACTAATGCAAGTGTTTAGCTCCAAAACTCAATTTATATATATTTTATTTAAACTCAGCTTAATTAAAAATTCAATTTAGACTAATCTTACCAAAATTTTAAACCCGTTAGACTCAATGTATATACATTTCATATAAACTTAGTCTAATTCAGTTTAAGGTTTAATTTAAAGTTTAAATTAAACTATTTTTACTGATTTCTTTTTATTCTAAACTCGTTACACTTCATTTATAAGAATTTTACTTAAACTTAGTTTAGTTTTATATTCAGTTTAGTTAAATCTCAGCTTAAATCTAGATTACTGCAATTTTCTTTAATTGGATACAGGATAAATTCAATTTACATCAATTTTAGTATAATTTTGAGTCCGGTTTAATTTAAACTCAGTTTAAATTAAGCTTACTGAAATTTTTTAGTTTGAACCCTTTGGATTACATTTATATAAATTTTACTTAAACTCAGTTTAACTTAAGCCCAGTTTAATTTTAAAACTTGGCTACACTAAGATTACTGCAATTCTTTTAAATTTGGACTCATCAGACTGAATGTATATAAATTTAACTTAAAATTAGTTTAATTTTAAACTCGTTTTATTTTAGAGCTAAGTTTAAACTACGCTTACGCTTTCTTATTTCTAAACTCGATAGAATTAATTTATATAAATTTTACTTAAAGTCATTTTAATTTTATATTCGGTTTAGTTTAAATCTCAGTTTAAATCTAGATTACTGCAACATTGTTTAATTTGATACAGGCTAAATTCAATTTACATCAATTTCAGGGCTAGAGTTTCGACGTCGATATCCACTTTTTGAAAATGCGAAATAATGGCAATTTCACCACGAAAATCAGTTGGAATGTGACTAAAATGCAAGTTCTAGCTTTAATTTAACTAAATAAATCATTTTCACAGATTTTTTAATTACACAATTCATGTAATTTATTGTTAAATTCACCCTTCCCAAAAGCAAAATTTCATGTGGGAAAATTGATTCAACTGCCTTTGGAACGATACTTTTTATACAAGTTTTCACTTTTATAACTTTTAATTACATTTAAACTTCGATTTTATTTATATTTTCGGGAGAATTTTACGTTTTTATTATAAAAAACTCGCTTTAATTAATTTGTTTACATTTTTTCACTAACCGCGACGAGTTATGTGTGCTTCTGTGTTTCTGACTACATGCAGGGTTGTATTATACAGTACTTTTTGTGTTGCCATATCGAGGTAAGTATGTAAGAAAAAGGCACCTAAATATGAAAATTTTTAATCACAAATCGCGCGGTGTACTACGCAGAAGGACATCACCGTGGCGGTAGCCACGGTTAGGGCACACGTCCGGACTTTGGTGGCGTAGCCCAGGGTTATTTTAAATAAGCGCGGCCGAAGGCCGCCAACGCAGAAAAGTTTTTGACTATTTTTATTTAAAAATACCAAAATTTAATAAAAAATCGCGCGGTGTACTACGCAGAAGGACATCACCGTTGCGGTAGCCACGGTTAGGGCACACGTCCGGACTTTGGTGGCCTAGCCCAGGGTTATTTTAAATAAGCGCGGCCGAAGGCCGCCAACGCGGAAAACTCTTTGACAGTTTTTATTTAAATTTGGTTTACACCATTTTTTCCCCAAACGGCAACACCCAACCCAACACCCACCGGCAACCCTGGCGGGTGTTAGGTGAAATTTGTATGGGAGATATCGGAACTTTAACGACGTATATCTCGGGAACCATAGGCCTCCGGAGGGTGGGGTCTTCAGTTTTGTGATCCCCTCCGCCCCCCCCCCCTACCCCCTTAAAAACCGTTTTTTTCTAGCCGGGGTATCGTCGTCTAAAATTTTACCAATTTCAGTTTAATTTAAATTCGGTTTAATTTAAAACTCAGTTTAAATTGAGCTTACTGAAATTTTTTTTAGTGTTGAACCTGTTGGATTAAATTTATATAAATTTTACTTAAACTCAGTTTAATTTTAAACCCAGTTTAATTTTTAAACTCGGTTAGATTCAGTTGATATAGAGTTTACTCAAACTCAGTTTTATTTTAAATTCGATTTAATCAGTTTAAACTGAGATTACTAAATTGAAAATTAGTGGACAATGAGTCTAACTACTAGGTACTCTTTAATTTTGCTCTAAACACTTGGTGGGTACTTGTCATGAATATCAAAAAAATAAAAAGAAAACTTGGAATTTCTGTAATCTGTGTCAGAAAATTTTGAATTTGTTTAGAAAATAGAAAAACAAAAATTTTTTCGGAATCGTTTTAAGCAAAATTATCTGTGTATAATTGCATGTTTATTTCATAAAAAAATACAAAAATACATTGACGCCGGGCAAAAGTTTTAAGCTCATAATCTAAGCAGCCTTTCGAACTCAAAACTCAAAGACAATGTCATGTATACGTTGGCTACGCGTTACGCACCTTGCCACCAAAATCACGCGCCAAGGCAGCGCCTTCGTGGAAACGTTTAACGCCTTTCGAGTGCATCGCCAACAGAAAACTTTGGCACGTGAAGCGGCAGCCAAAGCGCGTGCCGAATTTTGGCTGCAAATTGCTGAAAGTCTACGCAAAATACACACTGGACAGTTTAGGAGCGTGTGTGCTGATAAAACGCCAAAAATGCAGCATTGTGTGGGCCAAGAAGTGCAGCAGCAACAAACGTATGGGAATTTTCGTGCACCAAAAGCCATTGAAATACCAATTAAACGGAGAAGAGCTGAGGAAGGGCGAGTAGCAGGTGCAGCGAGTTTTCAATCAACGACCGCTGCCAACAAGCAGCCGCATACATTTCGTGGAGCGACAGCGAAAACGCAAGCAAGTGGAAAAATGCGTTATGCCACGTTGTCCCTCTTGTTGCGCAAGAAAAGAGAACTCGTTGCCAAACAGTTGCTACGGCAAACGGAGCAATCGCTCACAAACATCACTCAATTATCCAAAACGCTGCTCATTAAGCCATCAAAGGCAGCAGCAGTTGGTAATGAATGTGTTACAGCAGCACCAGCGCCATTGTGCAACGCCGAGTCAAATGGAATGTCTTTCATGTCAAGCAAACATACGCGAATCAATTCGAGCGAACCATCATCAGCAGCCAAGTCACAAAAATCCGTGCGGCAAGCCAACGAAAACGGAAACCAAAAAACTGTCAACGCAACAAATCTGCAGCCGACTAATGAGGAACCCATTTTGCTGCTGGTGCATCCGCTAACCGCATCAGAAAAGTCGCCATCGTCGGCCGCTGGCAAGACACTGCAATTGGCAGTACAGCGAATGCCGAATGGCTTTGCCAACACAGCAGTACAGCGAATGCCGAATGGCGTTGCCAGCACAGCAGTACAGCGAATGCCGAATGGCGTTGCCAGCACAGCAGTGCAGCCATTAACGAATGTCGCAACGACGACGACGTGTTTGCCAGCATTACTATTGCCAGAGAAACCAAATATTTTGGTGTTGCCCCCCGAAAAGCCATACAACGGCTGCCGTACAAGATCCAGTTACTCTGATTTACAAGAAATGAATACAAAGCATGAAATTGATAATTCGACTCATCGTGAGCTGACACTTGATCGTAGGCATAAGAGTTTAGTAGTTTTGAATAAAACTAATGTTATCTCTCTACCCGCTGGACGCGTTATTCGCGTTAAATCAAAGGCGCCTATAAAGATTTCAACGCGAAAGCGCTGTAGATCAGCGCAAGAAACAGTTGAGCAAATTGAAATGAAACGTAAAAAGTGCTGAATTGGAGTTTCTTTTGCTTTTAAGAAGTGCAAATATTAAATTTAAATTTGTATGCATACACGGAGAAAACTATATTGATGCCACATCCATATATATGTATTGATAATCCTGTCTGATCCATAAACTATGGATGTCTTATCCATAAAATGGGTGTCCTATCAAAAAAAAAAAAAAAAATTTTAATCTATAAAAAAAAATATGGATCTGACATCCATAATTAATGGATCAGACAGGATTATCAACATATCGCACGTTTTATGCAATAGGGATTTAACTCAAAAAATTTTTTTTTGGGAAAACGCAAATAAAGTTTTATAATTTCAAATAGTTTCCTTCTACAGCTAACTACAAAATCACTTCTATTTCCGCCATTTTTATCTTTTTGAGTATTTTATAAGACTAGACTCAAAGGCACTAACCAGTTATTGAAATATGTGGCAAAATCCCAGAAATCGAAAATTTCGAGTTAAATCCCTATTGCATAAAACGGGCGATATATGGATGTGACAACAATATAGTTCTCTCGATGTACATATTATATGCATATTATTATTTTTTTTATGTACGTATGTACATATGTACACCAATTTACATTTATGTAAGTCTAACTTTAAGAAAACAAATAAAAATTTTAAGTTATGTATAGCGGAAGAATAACAATATTGATGCAATGCTGCTGTAAATCATAATATTTTTGGAATGAAAACACAAAAAAACGAAACAAATCAATAGTGGTTATAATTATGTAGTACTCATTTAAATTAAAGTACCTGGATGACCGAGCTTATCTCGGGCTGCCAATTTATCGCAGGTCCTCGCAAGCGAAATAAAAAGTTATAATAAAAAAATTAGTGAAAAAATGAAACTTTTCAGAAGTTTGCCATTTGTGAGATCCAGAACTAAAGTAAATCCGCCTCACTTGGCCGTGATACCTTTACCTCTTCATGTCCTTCTCCCTCTACTTTTCTTTTTTCTTTCTCTTTCATCTCCGTTTCCTTTTCCTTTTCCCTTTCCTTTCCCTATCGCTCTCCCTAACCCCACCTTTTCTCTTAACCTCCTATTCGTTCTCTCTTCGCCTCTCCCAATTGCTTTCTCACCACTTCCCTCTCTCATTCTATTTTGGTTTCCTCTCCCTTCTCCCTTTTCCACCCATTCCTATTCCATTCCATTCGACTTTCTTTTTCCTTTTCATGTTCCCTTTACTTAGGGAACCAGGTTAAGCATTAAATCGAAGAGATCTCTATAGAGTCTATATTGAAGCCATGATTCCCAATTTTCGGAGTGATCCATGTTAAGACCTTTAATTTGATACCAATATCGCTCAGAAACATTCGACGGTTATCTGAGTCCACGTTTTGACCCTTATTTGAAGACCCGGCCAAGGCATCTACGTTGAAGTGCTCATAAAAACATTTCGTTCGATACCAATATCACTCAAAAACATTCGAGGGTCAACCGGGTCCACGTTTTGACCCATATCCGGGGACCCGGCCTAGGCATCACAATTAAAAGAGTTCTATGTTGAAGTCCTCATCAATACTTTTCATTTGATACCCAAATCGCTCAGAGACATTCGAGGGTCATCCGGGTCCACGTTTTGGCCCATATCTCGGGACCCGGGACAAAAGTGAGTAAAAAAATTAAATTTTTGGAGATTTTACCCACTAAGCTCCCTGCATTCTAAATTTCATGAAAATCGTTGGAGCCGTTTCCGGGATCCTGATTATATATATACCCTGCAGGAAATGCATCTAACTTAAAATTGACTTTAAACTGTTTACAAAGACATTAGTGGTCACTTTTAATTGTATATTTTCTTTGAAGAAGGCTAACTACTTTTGTTTGGGAATGGCGATAAAAAAGTCATGGGCCCGTCAGAATGAATACTTTTCCGGCAATCCAGCAGCGTTTAACTGACACATACTTCAATTTCATATATTTGTTACGGCAAAGTTGAAGTACTGATTGTGTCGATCTTTATTCAAATACATGTAATTCCACTCTGCTGTCAGTTAAACGGATTGCTGGATTGACGGAAAAGTATTCATTCTGACGCCCCTATCAGTCCTGCGTACTTCTGCATTACTTGGAGGGTAACTATAAACTAACTTTTTTGGGGTGAAAAATAATTGATCCCAAAATATAACATAATTCATCTTTAGAAAATTATACAAAACATACATCGGAAATGGTTGCAGTTGTAGCTGTTACGTACCTACATGTTTACATTCATGGAATTCGCAAGAATTTCGATATTCTTCCATTGCTTCGCTTCCCAAACCCAAAATGAGGAATTTTCACAGCAAAATTCTTTCTGTTTAAATATTTTTGAATAAAAATATTTTCATCAGGCTTTTGAAAGCTTTTGTCAATGCACACTTAACGTTTTTCTGGATATTCCTGCATGACAAAGCAACCAACTAAAAATGGGTTTCTTGCTGTTTCATACAAATTGATTATTTTTTTCAATTGTCTCAAAATAGTCAGTTAAAAATCAACTACTTTTTGGAATTGATTTTTTTCTTCCTGCAGGGTATATACATATACACTCAAAAAAAAATTTCTCTCGATCAAAGACATAATTTTCCTTATTTTGAACACGCGTCCCAATACAAAATTTTCTTTGTTTTGTGTAAATTTTCTCAAAAATGTGGAAAAAACATAAAAAAACATTCAAACAAATTCGTTGCCATAGGGATTTGTATGGGAATTTAGGGCCTTATTTTGCAAAACGCAACGCGACGCAACGAGTCACCCAGAGTCACTTTTTGTCGTGTTCGTATTTTGTATCTCTTTAGGTGACTGAAAGTGACTGTAAGTGACTCGAAGTGAATGTGTTACGTTTTTTGGTGAGTATGTTACGTTTTTGGTATTTTATAAAACGCAAAGTGACGAAAACGGTCACTTTAACTGTCAAAAGAGTCACTTCCTTTTGTTCGAGTGAGCATTCAATATTGGTTAATTTGCAACGGCTAAAATTAGCCAATTTAAAAAAAAACGGGGTATCAATCGACGCGTTTCAATCTCGCGAACCCGAATATGATGCTGAACAAATTTTTTCTTTGATTTAAATTAAACAGTTATTAATAAAAACGTTTTAAGTTTACACACACACGAACACACAAATGCATCTTATTTTTTAACACTGAATAACACGTACATATGTATATTTATATTAACACACACATTTTTTTAATATGTTGCATATATGTAAATATTTTATTCAAAAAAAACAAACTAAACAAAACACGTACATATGTACATATGTATTTACACATAATGTCAACAAATAATTTTTTTATTTTTGTTGACTTCCCATTAAACACTGAAAAAGAAATTCTCAAACGTTGAGAAAATATTGTTTCTAAATTTGAGAATCAGCATATATATAAGTTGAAAATAAACATATTGTCATGTGTTCATCAAACATTGTTTATCAATTTTAGAATAACTTACAACACATTTGAAAAAAAAACTTTTTTCACATTTTGTATCATTTCACGAATTTCATCATGTCAAGGTTTCAAGGAACGAAGAAATTTTGTATGTTTGCAAATTTCAATCAGCGTTCGTTGTTTTACTTCAGCAGTTGCGGTTGAAATTATGATGGTTGAAAATGATTGTGTGTAATAATGATTCTGTATTTCTTACTCTTATTTTATTTGTTTGTTGCTTTTTGTGAAGTTACACAAACTTTATTAAAAACATATAGGTGATTCACAAAGTGTCATAAAGTCATATGTCATATTAAAATATTGTACGGAAATAGTTATAAAAGACTTTTCTTAAGCCCTGTGAAGAAGTAAACAAGAACAGCTGATCAAATACGACGACCCAAAAACATATCGTGCAGAGTTGTATTTATTTAGTACACATATAGCCTAGAATGCAACAACAAAATATTATGACTTATGACGATATGACGCAATATGACAGGTTGTGAATCCCCTAATTGTTTGTTTCTCATATGTATGTATGTATGCATATTAAAAAATATATGTATTAATATACTCATGTGACTGTACAAAAGGCACCGGCGAAACTCACCCGCACGGGTAACAGAAAAACATCACATCAGAGTACAAATATGTAATACATATGTACATACTAGAGCTCTCGATTTTTTTTTGAACATTTTCGAGTAGCCCGAACAATTGTTGTTCAAATGCTCGAACAGTTATTTGTTTGTTTATTACCCGTATGTTTGTACGGGCATTTGAACAATTCGGGTATTTTGAAGTTTGTTTTTTTCTTTTGTTTATTATTTTTTTTGTTCTTTATATGTAGTTTTTTTTTTATTTTTGTTTTTCCGATACACATTTTTTTTGTTTGTAAGCTCGAATGCTCGAATGTTTGTACGGGCATTTGAACAACAAACGGGCTTCAAACAAAAACGATTAGATCGAATTGCTCGATACCCCGGTATCTAGGGCTCTAGTACATACATCTATTTATTCCATTCCATTTCTGCGCTCATAACACAAACTCTCTCACTATCCCTCAATTTTTCTGTACTCTAGAGTACAAATATGTAATACATACATACATCTATTGATTGCATTCCCTTTCGTACCAACTTTGAAATTGGAGAAAATGAAATCTATCAAATTGAGAATCAGCCCGAAATCCCATACTAAAAATGTGCCTCAAATGAACCTCAAATTGAAAATGAAAAAAAAAATGTTTATTGGGTTGCAAGCTGCCAATTTTCCAGGGTTAACCAATCAATAAAATAGTTCGATTAAAAAAAAAACACACCAAAAATTACTAAGGAAATGAGAAAACCAGAAAAGTGGTAAATAGGCTACGTAAAGCGTTTGACAATCGTCGTGACTACGCAACGGAGCAAACGAAAAAACGTAAAAGCTTATAAAATACCAACTTTTAGGTGAAGGTGAAAGTGAGTGAATGTGAGTGACTGCGACGCAACGAGTCACGGCGTTTTGTAAAATAAGGGCGTTAATTTCTCAAAATTAAAGAAATCAAGTCTTCAAAACAAGGAAAGTTGGGAATGGAATGGCGCTTAAAGAATTTTTCATTATTTTAATGTATAAATTTTTTCAAAACAAGTATATGAAACCATGGTAACGCATGTAACAACAATATTTTATAAACCTTTTAACATGTTTTAAGGAAAATTTACTCAAAACAAAGAAAGTAGTGTTCAAAATAGGTAAACAATTTCTTTGACCCCTCCATATATTTTTTTTTCTCTCAGTGTACTCTGAAAAAAAAAAAAAACGTTGTAAATCTAAAGACTTTCGCTGTTAAATCAACTACTTTCCGCAGTTGAAATGTGCCCAACAACGCTCCGTTGTTGTTTCAAAGGTGCGAGCGTTGTTGATATAAGTCAATAACGGAGATTGTTGGAAAAAATTTTCAACTAAAAATAAATTTTTGTTTTACATTTTACTCTTCATCTTCTCTCCGCCCGGGTCCCAACTGCAAATATGTAGCCTCTGCTTGTTCTCCTATTCTTCTCTCCTTCTTATCATTCACTGGTTGCTATCTTTATTTCTTATTCTGATTTTTATACTCAGCTGTACTAGTACACAGAGTATTATAGTTTTAATCACATAACGGTGGATTGTAACAGAATGAAATAATCGAGATAGATATAGACTTATATATATCAAAATGATCAGGGTGAAAAGAGAAATCGATTGAGCCATGTCCGTCCGTCCGTCCGTCCGTCCGTCCGTCCGTCTGTCCGTCTGTCCGTCCGTCCGTCTGTAAACACTCTAACTCGCGCAAAAATTGAGATATTTTGATGAAATTTGAAATGCAAGTTGGTATCGACACTGGGACGGTTGGTATTGAAAATGGGCGAAATCGGACCATGACCACGCCCAATTTTCCCATATAGAAAAAATCGGAAATTTGGTATCTCAGCCACTAATATAGCTAGAGTGATGAAATTTTACCCACATGTTAAGCTCAGGCCCCTAAGAAGAAATTTGATAGAATTTTGGAAAATGGGCGGTGCCACGCCCACTTATTAAGGAGCAAACATTGAAAGCTTTATGAGCCATAACTCAGAAACTGTATAAGATATATCGATGAAATTTGGTACGCGTGATATACTTACTTAGGCAAATATTTGGACGAAAAATTGTCAAAATCGGTTGACGGCCACGCCCACTTTTATATATGGGTATTATAAAGTGACCTAATAAAAACATTTTAAGCGATATCTCTGTCAAATATAAAGATATATCATTGAAATTTTATATCAGGAGTCCACCTGCGGACATACAACGAAAAACATAAAAATTTTGGAAAATGGGCGTGGCACCACCTCTTTTTAGAAGCTGGAATATACGAGATTTCTGAGCCCATAACTCGACAAATAATTGATATATAATGACGAAACTTGCTGTGTACACTTTTATTACTTGCGGTAATACATGTTGAAAATTTTAGCGAAATCGGTTGACGGCCACGCCCACTTTTATATATGGGTATTATAAAGTGACCTAATAAAAACATTTTAAGCGATATCTTTGTCAAATATAAAGATATATCATTGAAATTTTATGGCAGGAGTCCAACTGCGGACATAAAACGAAAAGCATAAAAATTTTGGAAAATGGGCGTGGCACCGCCTCTTTTAAGAAGCAGGAATATACGAGATTTCTGAGCCCATAACTCGACAAATAATTGAGATATTATAACGAAACTTGGTTTATACACTCTTATAACATGTGTTAATAGACACGCAAAAATTTATTGAAATCGGTTTATGACCACGCCTACTTTTTAACAAAGATATTTCTAGAACACCCTTTGGGAATTTGTAACGTGACATCTTTGTAACTAGCAGTCATAAAGGAATGAAATTTTGCACAAAGAATAATATTCATATGCTTAGTTGGATGACTGATAAAAATGTTGAAAATGGGCGTGGCTACGCCCCCTTTATGCGGCACTCGCTTTATATAAAATAATCCGTGTTTCCATCAAACGCAAACAAACAATGAAAGCATACAGCTGAGTATCTAATGTTCGATTCCACTCGAACTTAGGCTTCCTTACTTGTTCTTCTTTATTTTATATTCTCCTCCGGATTCGAACCATGACATCAACCTGAAATTCTATTCAATCATCACATAGTGGAATATTCAATATTATATTGAATTGTAGTAACCTATTTATACTTCCATTTCCTAAAAAGGTATCCATGAATTATTTGAATCATTGTAAATACAAAATTAAAAAAAAATTTGTTCTCATTAAATTTGTTTACAACGGAAACTGTTGGGTCAAATACTTTTGCCTTTAAATCAACAACGGGAGAAAATTGTTGCTAAAAATAAACTTTTTTTTTGGATTTTTCTCTTCATCTTCTCTCCATCATTATTTTTTTTGTTGGTTTTCTCACAAAAAAATATTTTCTCACAAAAAATTTTTTAAAGGCAAGCAAGTTTTTGAATCAACAACGCCCGTTTTTGAATAAATTGTTGGATCAAACACTTTGCTGTAAAAACAAATACTTTTGCTGTTGAATCAAAGACGGAGATTCAACAGCCGAAAGTTGTTGGTTTAACTACGGGTATTTTTTTCAGAGTATACAAGAATTGTTCGGTATTAGATACATATATCGCTAGCTTAGAGTGCAAATTGTGTAAGTCCCTTTTTCAAACTTTGCAGGAGAGACAAAAAAAAACTAAATATAAAAATTCGAAATGAAAAGAGAGCTCATTTACTCAACCGCAATCCACTACACCTTTTCCAGTTTAAGTTCAGAAGTTACAATTGAAGTTCAGAAAATTACAATTGAAGTTCGGAATTTCCAATTGAAGTTCAGAAAGTTACAATTGAAGTTCAGAAAATTACAATTGAAGTTCAGAATTTCCAATTGAAGTTCAGAAAGTTACAATTGAAGTTCAGAAAATTACAATTGAAGTTCAGAAAGTTACAATTGAAGTTCAGAAAATTACAATTGAAGTTCAGAATTTCCAATTGAAGTTCAGAAAATTACAATTGAAGTTCAGAATTTCCAATTGAAGTTCAGAAAGTTACAATTGAAGTTCAGAAAATTACAATTGAAGTACAGAAAATTCCAATTGAATTTCAGAAAATTACAATTGAATTTCAGAAAATTACAATTGAAGTTCAGAAAATTCCAATTGAAGTTCAGAAAATTACAATTGAAGTTCAGAAAAGTTACTCATATGCCCTATGTACATAGTGTCTCGGTTTCAGGAAAATTGTATTGATTTGTTTGAAGATTTAATAAAAATGTAAATTCTCGTGTCTTTAGCGCTCTTCGTTGTACATATGTAGATGCATTTTTCAAACATTTCAATTGCATAATAGTGTTTTCAGACAAAGATGATTTGTATGTTCATTTCGCATCATAAAACGTGTAAAGACTACGGCATGGTATCTCTAAGGCAGCCGCGTTCTTCCATACTTGTTATTTACATATGTATTTATTCCGAAATAATGCATTTTATGTAAATAATTAATTTATTTGCTTATATGTATGCAATTCCGAAAAAATTTAGCTTCATTGTTCATGAAAAGTAATAACATCAGTTTCATTCCATGTGAATTCGCGAACATTTCTTTCATATACGGTTTCGATTTACACCCATTGCTTGATGCACTTTCTTGCAACCAATGTCAAAATTTCTGTATATATAGACGTTTGTTTCAAGCCCTATAAAACATATATGCGATTAATCGAATTAAAAATGCATCTACCCCGAAGGGCGTTAAAGATACGAGAATTTACATTTTTATATTAAATCTTCAAACAAATCCATACAATTTTCCTACAATCGAGATACCAGGGCGTATGAGTAACTTTTCTGAACTTCAATTGTAATTTTCTGAACTTCAATTGTAACTTTCTGAACTTCAATTGGAAATTCTGAACTTCAATTGTAATTTTCTGAAATTCAATTGTAATTTTCTGAACTTCAATTGTAACTTTCTGAACTTCAATTGGAAATTCTGAACTTCAATTGTAATTTTCTGAACTTCAATTGGAAATTCCGAACTTCAATTGTAATTTTCTGAACTTCAATTGTGACTTTCTGAACTTCAATTGGAAATTCTGAACTTCAATTGTTATTTTCTGAACTTCAATTGGAAATTCCGAACTTCAATTGTAATTTTCTGAACTTCAATTGTGACTTTCTGAACTTCAATTGGAAATTCTGAACTTCAATTGTAATTTTCTGAACTTCAATTGGAAATTCCGAACTTCAATTGTAATTTTCTTAACTTCAATTGTAACTTTCTGAACTTCAATTGGAAATTCTGAACTTCAATTGTAATTTTCTGAACTTCAATTGGAAATTCCGAACTTCAATTGTAATTTTCTGAACTTCAATTGTAACTTTCTGAACTTAAACTGGAAAAGGTGTAGTTTGATACTAATACAGTCGAAGATATCACATGAGGTGTTTGCTATCAAAACCGGCTCATTTCATATCCTTCTGAAATCCACTTAATTGCATATTTTGAAAGTTTAGATGATCTTTCATAATCTGACGAAGGGATATAGTTGAAATCAAGCTCATTCAAACCCAAATTTTAGGAAAACGTTTGCCCTCTGTATCAAATCCAAGCTTTTGCCTTAAAAACGTTTAATAATTCAGAAATTTCAGATCATTTGAAAAAGTTAAGTGGATGGCATTTATTTAAAACTCATAAGAATACAAATATTAACTAGTAAACTGGAAAAAACTACTGTGTACGTGAGAAGTTTTTTGTCTCTACTGTAACATTTCCAAAAATGGAATGAGCTTGTTTTGACAGCAAACGCCTCAATTTGTCCCAATCGGAGAGGGTTAAAGGCGGATTCATCGTTCGAGTTCAGAACTTTTTTGCCATGTGGTTGTTGTTGTGTTTACGGAGTGTGAGAGGAATTCCGAAAAGTTCTGAACTATTTTTATTATTTAACTGAAATTCAACTTTAGTTCTGAACTCGAACGATGAATCCGCCTTAAGGGGTGTCGCCAGGGGTCAATGATCAGATTTTCATATGTGAATCCTGTGCAACAACAAAAAAAAAAAATACTAAAAATGTTGATAAAAATTTGTCTGGCCTACAGCAGGTATCACTAATATGTTTAGCGTGGTGTATATTTATTTTTTCTATCGTTCTATATAAAAATATAATTTTTCATAATAAGTGGACTTTGCACTCTAAGCTAGCGATATACCTATGCTTTCGTGTTTTTTTTTTTTTCTGAAAATCCTTTTAATTTAAAAATTTTAATATGATGCTTATACAATAAAGCAAGTTTGTACTAATTACTGATATACATATATACATTAGTTTTTGCTAGTCTTTTGTTGCTTTTTCTCTGAATTTTGTTTCGAAACTATTCCAATTTTTGCGAAGCTTTGAAGTGCCGCATAGCACCATATACACTGGCAGGAAATATCATAATAATAATAAAGAAAACAATAGTTTTGCAGTTATACAAGTCTATTATTAGTGCTGTTGTTGATATTCTTTTGTGCCCATCTTTGCGTTTTTTGTACTGACAGTTGGCAAAGTCGAAACTTTGCCATGTTTAACACAGTGAAAGATAGAAACAGAGAGAGAGAGAGAGAGAGAGAGAGCGAGAGAGAGTGTGTTGTTTTACTTTTGCCTATTAAAAACACATTTTCCTTTGTGCGTTTGTTCCATTTATTTTGCGCACTCTTCTACTAGTATTTCTTGTTATTGGTGCAAAGCATCCAATTTTACTGCAACTATTGTATTCTTTTAGTATGTTGCTTTTACAACTTTTTCAACTGGTAGTTTTCTGTAGGTACCTAGTTACAACAATAACAACTGGGAGCGTTCCGTGCATGATTCATACAACAACAATGAGCATTATGCGTTAAAATGTTCAAAAAAACAAGTAAGGAAGCCTAAGTTCGAGTGGAATCGAACATTAGATACTCAGCTGTATGCTTTCAGTGTTTGTTTGCGTTTGTTCGATATAGGGTGTATTTTATATGACACGAGTGCTGCATAAACAGGGCGCAGCCACGCCCATTCTCAAAATTTGTATCAATCATCCAAATAAGCATATAAATATTATTGTTAGTGCAAAATTGCATCCCTCTATGACTTTTAGTTACAAAGACTTCACGTTACAAATTCCAAAAGGGTGTTCCAGAAATATCTTTGTTAAAAAGTAGGCGTGGTCATAAACCGATTTCAATACATTTTTGCGTGTCTATTAACACATGTTATAAAAGTGTATAAACCAAGTTTCGTCATAATATCTCAGTTATTTGTCGAGTAATAGGCTCGTAGATTTCTTTGTATAAAAAGAGGCGGTGCCACGCCCATTTTCCAAACTTTTTTTATTTTTTGTTTCCGGTCTATTGTAGAACTCATGTCACAAAATTTCAGTGATAGATCTTTATATTTGACAGAGATATCGCTTAAAATGTTTTTATTAGGTCACTTTATAATACCCATATATAAAAGTGGGCGTGGCCGTCAACCGATTTTGATAATTTTTCGCCAAAACATTTGTCTAAGTAAGAAAATTACGCATATCAAATTTCATCGATATATCTTCAACGGTTTCTGAGTTATGACATATAAAACTTTCAATGCTTGCCCCTTAATAAGTGGGCGTGGCACCGCCCATTTTCCAAAATTTTTGTACTTTTTGTTTACGTCCGTCGTTGGACTCCTGCCACAAAATTTCAGTGATAGATCTTTATATTTGACAGAGATATCGCTTAAAATGTTTTTATTAGGCCCCTTTATAGTTCCCATATATAAAAGTGGGCGTGGCCGTCAACCGATTTTGATAATTTTTCGCCAAAACATTTGTACAGGTAAGCAAATTACGCATACCAAATTTCATCGATATATCTTCAACGGTTTCTGAGTTATGACATATAAAACTTTCAATGTTTGACCCTTAATAAGTGGGCGTGGCACCGCCCATTTTCCAAAACTTCATCAAATTTCTTCATAAGGGCCTGAGCTCAATACGTGGGTAAAATTTTATCACTCTAGCTATATTAGTGGCTGAGATACCAAATTTCCGATTTTTTCTATATAGGAAAAGTGGGCGTGGTCATGGTCCGATTTCGCCCATTTTCAATACCAACCGTCCCAGTCTCGATACCAACTTGCATTTCAAATTTCATCAAAATATCTCAATTTTTACGCGAGTTATCCTGCGTACGGACGAACGGACGGACGGACGGACGGACATGGCTCAATCGATTTCTCTTTTCACCCTGATCATTTTGATATATATAACTCTATATCTATCTCGATTATTTCATTATGTTACAATCCACCGTTATGAAATCAAAATTATAATACTCTGTGTACTAGTACAGCTGAGTATAAAAAAAAAAAGAGAAAATATACAAAAGAATTTGGTGTTGTTAACAAAATAATAAGCAGTGTATAATGGCAAAAGTGAGAAAAAAATGCCATCCAATAAAGGTAATAATAACAAAAGTAGTAAAGTTTTTTTTTTTTTATAAAAGTCTTTGCTGTGTACTTATGCATCTATATATGGACGTGTGTACTCTCGCCGCTTCAGTTCAAAGCTAGCGCAGAGCTAGCTCACAAAGCGATAGGCTTGGTTCTCCATCTATCCTAACAGTATGCTTTCAAATGTCTTTTTAACACAGTGATGGATGTCCTGCCCATACTAGGCAATTGCTCCGCTCTGCAGAAGTCTAAACTTTAGAGACTAAAGCCTGCTCTGAACTTTCTTTACTGTGAAGAGTAGTTTAAAAATTAATAGCTCGATGATAGCTTAAACCTTAAAACATTTTCAACATATTCAAATTTATAAAGTTTCTCTTTTTGGGAAATATTGGTTATTAGTACAATTGCGTTAAATTAATCATTGTGACCCACTCAAGTTTAAGACAAACCATTTAATTAGATTTTTTAAAAATTTCCCTTCTTGGAAAATTTTGGTTATTTGTAAAATTGTGTTAAATTAATCATTTGACTCACTTAAGTTTAAGAAAAAACCATTTTATTATATTTTTAAAAAATTTCCCTTTTTGGGAAATTTTTTGTTATTTGCAAAATTGTGTTAGATTAATCATTATGACTGACTCAACTTTAAGGCAAACCATTTTATTACATTTACAAAAAAATCCTTTTTGGGAAATTTTAGTTATTTGTAAAATTTCGTTAAAATAATCATTATGACTCACTCAAGTTTAAGACAAACCATTTTATTAAATTAAAAAAAAAAATGCCCTTTTTGGGAGTTGATAAAGTTTAAGTTTTCCGACTGGCTCAACTTTAAGGCAAACCATTTTATTACATTTAAAAAAAAAATCCCTTTTTGGAAAGAGACCATTTTGTCCAATTAAAAAAAAAAATCCCTTTTGGGGAAATTTTTAATTTGGCATATTTTTCTTAATTTCACCACCACGACTAGTTTAAACTTTAAAGCAAACAATATTAGTTGATTTTAGAAAAATTTCCCTTTTTAGGAAATTTGTAAATTAATAATATTGTGTGAAATTTACCATCTTTGTACCAGCTTCCCGCTCTATATTCCTTTAGAGCCAGTTCTGAAACAGTTCTGAGCCAGTTCTGAGTCAGTTATGAGCTCTCCAGTGCGAGATTATAGCTTTACGGGCATATACATACGTATTTCCTGCAGGGTATATACTGCAACCAGCGAATGATTACGAAATAGGTAAAAATTTTTCACAAATAATGAAATGGTGACGATGGTGATGATAATAATTCTACCAATTGCTGATGGTGAAAATAATATTGATGATTATTATACTCGTAATGAAAATTATTACGATCATTATGATGATAACAATGATGACTTTGCTAATGATGATGTTGCCGATGATAATCTACTCCGTTCCAGTAAATTTATACTCACTTTATAAACATTTTTTTCAATAGATATTCCAAATGGAGCTTCCATCACTACACTTTGATGAAATAAGTGCATATATTTTGCAACTTAAAGCGCTGCCATACGTATACCCAAACAATACCACAGTAGTACATACGCGCCAAAAACCCCTTAAAGAATTATCTGTCTTTCTACATGCCAAATTGTATGAAATTGCATCAATAATAAATATGTTCACTTAAATCTTTGAGTATGCATCTGCATTATCTTTATATTACAAGTATGTACTTGTACGCGTACTGAACAAGCAATGATTACATATTTAATAGTATTACTGCATGCCACAAGCTCCTAGCCACCAACTCATAGCCACCAACTCATAGCCACCAACTCATAACCAACGACTCATAGCACTTTTATTTATATACGAATGTGTGTATATCAGTGGCGGACCTAGCATAAATTGCCTGGGCAAGCCTATGTGTGAAGCATAACCATTAGCCGTTTATGTAATTTCCTTTGCTGTATTATTTAAAAGTCTGATTGCGTTCCGTCATTGACTTTGATTTAGAGTTCTCGATTTCTTTTTAACATTTTCGAGTGGCCCGAATAAATGCTTTTCAATGCTCGAACGCTCGTTAGTTTGTTTATTACGCGTATGTTTGTACAGGCATTTGAACAATTCGGGTATTTGAAGATCGTTTTTTCTCGTTTATTTTTTTTTTGTTTTTTTCATATGTATTTTTTATTTTTGTTTTCCTGATACACATTTTTTTGTTTGTATACTCAGAGAAGAGAATCAAAAATAAAATTTTTATTTTTATAATGCACGTTTTAAACCAAGTCATTTTTATTTTATAAATGAAAATTTTTAAATTAAAAATTAAATTTTTTAAATTAAAATGTATTTAGGATTTAAAAAGAAACATGTTTAAATTAAAAATTAAAATTAATGGAATAAAAACGAAAGTTTTTCCTTCAAAATCTCATAGTGCTTAAAATAAAAATAAACATTTTTAAATTAAAATTGTTTTTTCTTGATTTTGCAATTTTACTCTGAAGATTTTTAAAATAAAAAATTTCGTATTTACATAATTCTTAAATATAAAGACGTGCGCTAGGGAAATCTTACACGAATTCGCAGAGGTATTTTTAGTTTCCTTATACCGACGGAAATTTCAGCAGTAGCAAGTGTATTTGCTTATTGCCTAAAAAATGGATGCTTTAGTGTTTGAAAAACTGAGGTCCAATTTGATTTCCACCGCTTTTTAAAATTATCTTGATATTGTGCCAATAGTCGCCAAAAATCACAATCAACCCTTTTATAATCTGTTATTTGATATTTATGTTTGCATGCACATGCAGATGTAAGAAATTATGTGCATAAGTATGTACCTACATGCAAACGAAAATCAAATCAAATATGCATATGGCTGTGAATATTGAACTTTTGAATGCCGAAGCCAGCTTCATATTCGCATACAAATTTGATGTGAAAAAAAAGCGCTTTGCTAGTTTTTTTTTTTTCAATTTAAGTCTGAAAATAAGCCATTGGTTTCTAGTTAGCGAAAGCGAGAAAACAAGCTATGTTATTCTGTTTTGAAAGCCACGTAAAAGCTAATGTGTGGAAACGTTGAAGCGTGCTCACTGTGCTGTGATTGGCTGTACAAACAAAGTACACATTGTGAGGTGGATTGATGTTGTATTTACGATATTTTCTTAGCAGGCTTTTAGGGGCATGTTACAGTGGGGGCTATATTATTGAGAACTTAAACAGTGGACACATTTAAAACGTAAAATAACCAGATTTTAAAGAATTTCGTATGAAATGAACGAAAATGTGTACGCAAGCCGGGTTTCTCGGCTTGTATGAAGCGACCGCCTCTGGTGTATATGTTTGTGTGTGTGTGTTTGAGTGTGTGTATGTCTGTGTCTATGGCTGTGTTTGTGGTTAAGTTTGTGTCTTCTGAAGTGTAACAAAATCGCCAAGGAGCTATTAAACTGCAATAAAATTACACTGTTAGTTGCGCTCTTACTTACTTACAGTTAGCATAAATTTTATGTTACACCAGATAGAGAGCGTGAAAGAGCTGAGATAAAAGAGTAGAGTGCAAGGATGGGCATTTTTCAACTACCACTCATTTTCAAATACCACTCAAATTGAGTGGTAGTTAAATCCTGATTTTAACTACCACTAAATTTGAGTGGTAGTTAAATCTTGAATTTAACTATTACTAAATTTGAGTGGTAGTTAAATCTTTAATTTAACTACCACTTAATTTGAGTGGTAGTTGAATTTGAATCAACTACCACTCAAATTGAGTGGTAGTTAAAATCAGATATTTAACTACCACTCAGGTTTGAGTGGTAGTTGCAGGCTGAGTGCACTCAAAATTAGTTGAATCATACCCAACCCTGGTAGAGAGACGAGCGACGAGCGACCACCAACCAAAAGTTGTCATGATACCACCTTAATACGACCCTAGGGAAGGGAGGTTAGTTTTGTTGTTAACGTAGCAAGAAATTGCAAAATGTCAGTGAAGTAAGTACAGAATGGTGTTAGGATGAAAATTCAGTTTAATGTTTGCAACAATTTAATTTATTTTTTTTCAGTTGCAATTTAAGACTTTGTAAAAATGTTTAGAAAGGAAGAAAAAATGAAGTATTCAAAAAAAAAAAAAAAAAAAAATGCACAAATACACCCACAAGCAGCAAAAAGGAATAATGTTATATGAATTTGAATGCTTAAAATAAAAACTGCTTTAAATAAAATTAAACAATAATGAAAATGCAAAATAGTTTAGCAAATTAAAAGCCAGAAATGTATGTATGCGCAGAAACAATGAATTGATTGGCAACCAGAACTCTGTGGCATGACTAAATCCAAAAATATGCATAATCAAACAATTTCAGCTAGATTAATTTTCAGTATTCAATGCAGCAACAGTATTCAATAACATACTTTTTTGTTTTTTTTTTGCTATATTTTAGTACTATTATGGCGAATTGGGTTTGTTGCAGACACACTAATCAAATTGCTATTATTTAAATGAAATCAATCATTAATTGAATTAGTAGATAGATAATAGAATAGGAAATAAAACCATATGGCAACTATTAATGTGGTTAACAAAAGTTTTTGTAGGCATGCTTGACTTTAGAGCAGGAGATAATGGTGTGAATATTTATTGGTTAATGGATTGTTAAATCAAACACTTTAGCACATTTTTAATTTAATAAATTTTTGGTCTATGTATTTGCTTGCTGAATGCATTAAATGACAATGGTACATTGCTGCAAAATTGGGTCATTTTGTGTCAAATAAAAATGACAACACTTTTTGCTATTATAGTTTAGGTCAGGTTAGGTTACGTTGGCCGAGATTCAGTGATACCTCACATAGACCATGTATGGTGCTTAGTGCTGCCAACAGCGTATTGGAGGCGTTATATTAAGCTTGGACTTCACAGGACTTCGCCAGTTTTAGTATTTTGTGCATTTCCTTATCAGCAATGACTTCTAGGGACGAAAAGTGAGCAGAACTAATGCGAAGTCTGCCAAAAGCTGGACGTTAACAGAGAAGGCATTCCAGAGTGCCAACAGCATCGGGTTCTTTGCATGCTCTGCACGCCTGACTCTGCACCAGTCCCAGTTTGAACGCATGAGATGGTGTGAGACAGAGTGCCCTGTTAGTATGCCAGTCTGCGGTCTATTTCAGGAAGTGTGAGTGGGTAGTTTGCGATTTTTGCGTTGTATGATCCAAGCATGATTTTGACGATCTTGCATGACGGCAAGGTATTCCACTGGGAATCGCCTGTACTCTGAAAAAAAAAACGTTGTTAATACAAAGACTTTTGCAGTTAAATTAACAAATTTCCGCAGTTGAAATGTGCCCAACAGATGCGAGCGTTTTTGATTCAAATACTTTTCGTATTTAAGTTAACAACGGAAACTGTTGAATGAAATACTTTTACATTTAAGTTAACAGTGTTTGCTTTTGAATTAACAGCAAAATTTTTTAGTCCAAAAGCGAGCACCGTTGATGTAAATACTTTTCGTATTTAAGCTAACAATTTTTGCTTTTGAACTAACAGCAAAAGTTTTTGGTCCAAAAACGGGCACCATTGAAGCAAATACTTACGCTTTTAAGTTAACATCAAAAAAATTGTAAACAATAGTAATTTTTTTTTTAATATAATGGATATTATTTATTTTATTTTATTTTAATTTATTTTATTTCATTTTGTTTTATTTTTTTATATAATATATATATTTACATAGTAATATTAATACTAAGGCCCGGTTTCACCAAACAAGTGATGGTCATTTGATACAACATTTGAACAACGCGATTGATGAAAAGAGACACGGACAGAAAGGTTTTCATCACATTTTTCACACCGTCCATATAAAAATTATGGAAATTTGTAGGCAGTGTGTGACAGAATTATCCATCAATCGTGCGCCTCAAATGATATATCAAATGACTATCACTGTCTGCAGGGCTTTTTACACAAACACAAACACATAAACTCAACTTATTTTTTTATTATTTCATAACACATTCTTTATTGTTTTCCGACCGCCACATTTGTAGGTTTGCGGAATTTTATCCTGTCGGCGATGAGTTCTTTTTATTTAATATTTCGTCGATGTCGTGAGAGTGCATCATTGCAAGGAGTTCAATATTTTTGATACCGTATCCATTGAACTGCATCAATGCACCTGTACATAACTCCCACGACAAGAATAACTTCATTATTTTCTCATCGCCAACAAGTTTTACCTGCAGATTTGGTTCGTTCGATTGCTCGCTATCGGAAAAACGGGATAATCAAACATATTTAATCTGAAAATATAAAATAAATTTTTCAACGTATATATGTATGTATGTACATATAATTTTAATATATTATAATAATATATAAATAATATCATTATTGTGGCTTACCTTTATTTGTAATTATATATTGCATATATGTACATATATATATTTTTCCCGAAAATTTAAATTAATTTAACGAGTTTGAAAAAAACAAATTTTCTGTTTTTTATTTACTTCAAAATTTTTCAACAGCAAGGGAGTTTTTGAATTAAAAACGCCCGTCTTTGAATTAACTATGGAAAGTTGTTGAATCAAAAACTTTGCCGTTAAAACAAATACTTTTGCTGTTGAATCAAAGACGGAGATTCAACAGCGGAAAGTTGTTGAGTTAACTACGGGTATTTTTTTCAGAGTAAGTATCAATGTCTGATCTATTTGATATTAAAAGTAATTTAGGGAGGGGAAGATGTTTTCCGCATTCAATGCTTCTAGCGTTCCCATACTGCCAGAGGTTCAAGCCCCATCATTTTTCGGCTTAGAGAGAGAATGTTTGGAATCTTAGAGAAAATCTTCCCATGCATCGGGTGTTTCCGTTTTTATAGAGTAGTAAATTTAAATGAATATTGTTTGGCAATGCAATAACTTAGTTGAATGTTTTCCAAAACCTTTAAATATTTCAAACAAACTCTGTAACGCTCCGAACTTGGTTTTCTGGTTTAATTGGGGCAGATTTGTAGCACTCTAAAATCGCCTATTTTGGCAGAATTTTATGGCGTGCCTAAGGGACATCGTATTAGGAATCCGGTATACTCATTTAAGAAGTCATAAGGGAGCATTTTTTTTTATTTTTTTACAATCAGCTAGTTGAGAGCTTATTTTCAATGCTTCCGTTTTCGAGCGGGAGTACAAATGGTGCGCTTTCGAATGGAACGGAATAGAATGGAGTTACGGTAGGCTGGGAAAACTGTGTCTTTCTCGAGAACTCAAGCATATTTACCCATTGTATTTAAGACCTTTGGAAAGTATCCGGATATAGGGCAAAGATAGGATAGTAGAATCACAATTCCTCTGAAAACTTCTTAGATTGATTTCTTAATCTGAGACGTTTGTCGAGTGATAGATAATGTACATTCGCCATTCTCAGTACATCTGACCTGAGAATGCGCAATCTTAGTCTAACGAAAGCCGGACACTTGCAGAGAAAATGCTCTGTGCTGTCTACAACGTCATCCTCCTCCAGACAAGATAAGCATAATAAGCTCTAGATGATGCATATGGTGGTCATGTGCTTTCCCCATGGATTGTGTTCTGTAATCAACCCCACAATGGCCTGAAGCTTCCACCTTCGCGGCGTGAGCACGAAGTTTGCTATCTCCTTGTTAGGGTTTTTTCCAGAAAGGACTTTGTCATTTTACAGGAATCTGTAGAGTTCCAGCGTCTCCTGTGAATTTCACTCATGTCTTCCCTGATCTACTTCAGAGTTCCCGCTATACTTGGTCGTGTGATTGGCTGCGGTCCAGTATGTTGTTCCGCTGATCCGCAATTTGCCAATTCATCGGCCATTTTGTTAGCTTGAACACCGCAGAGCCTCCGGGTACCAACATACTTAAGTTGAAGTTTATTCCATTTTGCTACCGAGCTAAACTTCAGCTTAAATTCGGAAAATTTTTTGAAGAGGTCAGTTTTCAGTGCCTTCGGTTCAGCCTGGCAGTTACTACAGATAAAAATTTGGTGTCCATGGACTG
Organism: Urophora cardui; assembly: GCA_960531455.1. Classification (NCBI taxonomy): domain Eukaryota; kingdom Metazoa; phylum Arthropoda; class Insecta; order Diptera; family Tephritidae; genus Urophora; species Urophora cardui. The sequence continues at coordinate 136,867,548 of OY482672.1, forward strand.
GATTGTTTCATTCTTAAGGTCGTCTGCTTAAACTGCCGTATTTTGAAACCTGTTGATCGAGCTTTAACCAATTAAAATTGAGTCTGTTCTTGATAATTTGTTTACGTTAGGTTGGCCACGATATAGCGATCCCTCACATAGACCAAAAATGATCCTTAGTGTTACCAACATCGTATTGGAGGCGTCATACTAAACTTGGAATGCAAGTTTTAGTATTTTGTGTATTTTGTGAAGAGTGTTTTGTTGACCACTAGATTCCACAACAGGGGGGAGAGTACTCCCCATTGACATCCTCGAAAGGTCCCACCCCACGTCACCCTCCGACAACTCAAAAGGTCCTCGATCCAGCGCTAAATGATTGGGGATATTCCGATCCATTCGAGCCCCTCCAACAGCGCCTGAGCAGAGAAGTTACTAAAGGCACCCGAAATATCAAGAAAGCCACCTATCACACTCCCTGTAGTGAAGAGCCTTTTCGAGATTTTGTACAACGTTGTGACTTTTTAGCCTGTTTATTCTCGATGACATTATGAGAATTACTATGCTTTGGGATTTTCTGTGCCCTACTTTAGCTTTATGGATGTCAAAATCTGACAGTCATAGTATAGCCTATCATTATATTATCCTCATCTAGGCATTGAAGACAATCGAAGTACCGCCACTCGTACTTGGCAGATCATTTTAAAGCTTCGTTCTTTATAAATTTAATTATTTTCCTCAATTCTGCTAAAACTCAAATGTGTGTGAAGAAGTGTCAAATATTGCATGTCGCTCCCCAATTTGCCAAACGACTTCGAATCGAATTCGATTCCGGCTCGGTCTAGTGAAAGATTCGTTCGCCAGCGACTATCGCGTGCGACCTGGCGGCGAAGTCGTAAGTGGATGTAAAGAACAGTTCATTAGCGAGCCACATAAACGAGTCATTGACGACGTACAATAACGACTAGATATAATATAATACAATGGCGCTATTATAACTCTGACGAGTTTTATGGCCGAGCTTCTCTCCCAATTCGAGGTGTACTCCTTTTTGTTTTTCCTACTAATTGGGTGGACCTACAGTTTTATGCCGGCTCCGAACGGCGAATGCATTTTTTGTGAGAAGCTTTTTCATGGCAGAAATACTCTCGGAGGGTATGCCGCCCACTGCCGAAAGGTGACCGCTGCTCTTAAAAAACCCAATAATTGGATTTTTACTAATTAGAAAAATTTGTTTGGCTCGGACCGTGGTTTGAATCCGAGACCTCTGGCATAGCAGGCGAGCACTCTAACCACTGCACCACAGCGACCACGACTAGATAGCGACGTTCAAAACGACTCGTTGACGACGTGCAAAAATTACAAGATAGTGACGTGCAAAACCGACTCTTTGACGACGTACAATACGACTTGATAAAGCTTCATAACGAATGCTTGGAGTATTGGAACGTCGGGGAGTAGCTAATGCAGTGAGCATAGAAAACACTTCTTCAACACAAGAAATTTAGTTAAAAAGGACATGGTACTCTTACGACAATGGTTTTATTGGACGAAGGCAGGTTTATTTTAAAGCCATAAATACAATTCACCATCTTATTTTTTTACTGCGTACAATGCGTAATCTTTTGATAATATTTTTTTTTATTATTTGTAAACAAATGAAATATTTTTGCTCAATATATTTTCTAAGTCAAATGTTGCTTAGATTTCTTTAAATTTTTCTTGAAAGTAGGTAATGCACTTCATGCCGTGTACATCAACGTTACTTTTTTTTGCAAGTGTTTGAAGTGAATATGTATACATAGGTATATGTATACAAATTAATTCAAGTAGGCCTTTGCAACGCTGCCCCGCACAGTGGGTTACACTCTGTTTCCACTTCGGACGACAGTTCTTCAAGCTCATCGTGCAGTTAGTAGCCTAAATTGTGACTAAGAGGTGCGGGGTATAAAATAAGTTGAGATGTACATATGAATTCGTTCCCGCTTTGTTAGAAAATACACGTCACGAATTCGACAAACCGACATCGTGGCGAAATTGATCCGATGTTATAAATCGAAGTCGGAACGACTTTCATTTTTTTATAAAATAATGACTTCGATTCGAGTTCACCCCGGCGAGTTCTCCAAAACGACGTCGAATCGACCTCGATTCGAACTCGACTTCACTCAGTGGCAAATTGGGTCTTGAGTAAACCTTTTAGAACTGAAGCATACAATATTAATTTCCTACTACCACTTCAAAATCCTTGCTTCATTCATATAAAATTTAATGTAATCGAGTAAATTTTCTATCCAAAAATAAGTTAAAGTATTTTTTGAAGTTTGCCAAATATTCGTAAAAGTTCATTGCACTGTAAATCAGGCTAAGTGAAGCGAATACCTTTCTATTTTATCCCTTAGAGATTTTGGCACGATTTTCCTATATGTACGTGACTGACTACCAATGGATTCTTAGCTGTGAATAGCTATTAATCGCCCTACAATCAACCTCAAAACTTACAAACATACTTTTGTTAAATGTAATGAAGCTCGCTGACCTGCTTTTTTTGGCGCGAATTTCCAAATACGAGTACCTACACCTGAAAAATACTAATACAAACACACATTGACTAAAGGAAAAGTGGCCTAAAAACACAGGTGACAATATTTATAAGATAAACGTTCCTTAGAGCAAAATAAAAAAAGCAAAAAAGAATTATAGCAAGAAAAAAGGTAAATTTCGCGTGAACGTATTTTGGGCGCATTGCCAATTCACCAAAAAATGAACAAGTCAGAGTCTGAGTGCGATGTTCGTCTAGGACATTTGATACAACTTTGTTGTTGGTGTTAGTTTCCTCTACGATGACGTGGAAGTGCATGTTTCGCTTCGCATTTGGTAAAGCCTTCAGTCACCTACTTACATAATATAGAAGAAAAATTACATGAGTCGACAATTCAAAGTAAGAGCTAGAAAAGGGGCTTGTGGGGTGGGTCGAATTAAATTAAGTGCTTTTGACTCTCGTTTCCGTGCAGTTAAAATGAATTGGTTAAATAATATTGATAGCGCAGTGCAGTTGCTGGTTGGGCTTTGTCTAAACTCGTTGAGAGGTGACGATTTCTATTTTAATTAAATGCAATTTAATAAGCGAAAGAAGGGGACAAATAAGAATAAGAAAAGCAAAGAGGGTAGAAGAAATCTAAAAAGAAGAGGAAGATTACTAAGAGGAAAAGAAGAAGGTAAAGTATAAGAGGAAAAAAAAGGAGTAAAAGAAGAAGAATTACAGGAAACAAGAAACAGACGAAGAAGAAGACAAACTAAACAAGTAAGGAAGCCTAAGTTCGAGTGCAATCGAACATTAGATACTCAGCTGTATGCTTTCATTGTTTGTTTGCGTTTGTTCGATATAGGGTGTATTTTATATGAAACGAGTGCTGCATAAACAGGGCGCAGCCACGCCCATTTTCAAAATTTATATCAATCATCCAAATAAGCATACAAATATTATTGTTAGTGCAAAATTTCATCCCTCTATGACTTTTAGTTACAAAGACTTCACGTTACAAATTCCAAAAGGGTGTTCCAGAAATATCTTTGTTAAAAAGTAGGCGTGGTCATAAACCGATTTCAATACATTTTTGCGTGTCTATTAACACATGTTATAAAAGTGTATAAACCAAGTTTCGTCATAATATCTCAATTATTTGTCGAGTTAAAGGCTAAGAAATCTCATATATCCCTTTGTCTAAAAAGAGGCGGTGCCACGCCCATTTTCCAAACTTTTTTATTTTTTGTTTCCGGTCTATTGTAAAACTCATGTCACAAAATTTCAATGAATTATCTTTATATTTCACATAGATATCGCTTAAAATGGTTTTATTAGGTCACTTTATAATACACATATATAAAAGTGGGCGCGGTCGTCAACCGATTTTGGTAATTTTTCGTCCACACATTTGGCTAAGTAAATATATCACGCGTACCAGATTTCATCGATATATCTTTAACGGTTTCTGAGTTATGGCTTATTAAACTTTCAATATTCGCTCCTTAATAAGTGGGCGTGGCACCGCCCATTTTCCAAAATTTTTGTAGTTTTTGTTTTATGTCCATAGTTGGACTCCTGCCACAAAATCTCAGTGATTGATCTTTATATTTGACAGAGATATCGCTTAAAATGTTTTTATTAGGCCCCCTTATATTTCCTATATATAAAAGTGGGCGTGGCCGTCAACCGATTTTGATAATTTTTCGCCAAAACATTTGACTAAGTAATTATATTACGCGTACCGAATTTCATCGATATATCTTCAACGGTTTCTGAGTTATGACTCATAAAACTTTCAATGTCTGCCCCTTAATAAGTGGGCGTGGCACCGCCCATATTCCAAAATTTTTGTGTTTTTTGTTTTATGTCCATAGTTGGACTCATGCGACAAAATTTCAATGATAGATCTTTATATTTGACAGAGATATCGCTTAAAATGGTTTTATTAGGTCACTTTATAATACACATATATAAAAGTGGGCGTGGCCGTAAACCGATTTTGATAATTTTTCGTCAAAACATTTGTCTATGTAAGCAAATTACGCGTACCAAATTTCATCGATATATCTTCAACGGTTTCTGAGTTATGACATATAAAACTTTCAATGTTTGACCCTTAATAAGTGGGCGTGGCACCGCCCATTTTCCAAAACTTCATCAAATTTCTTCATAAGGGCCCGAGCTCAATACGTGGGTAAAATTTTAAAACTCTAGCTATATTAGTGGCTGAGATACCAAATTTCCGATTTTTTCTATATAGGAAAAGTGGGCGTGGTCATGGTCCGATTTCGCCCATTTTCAATACCAACCGTCCCAGTCTCGATACCAACTTGCGTTCCAAATTTCATCAAAATATCTCAATTTTTGCGCGAGTTAGAGTGTTTACAGACGGACGGACGGACGGACGGACGGACAGACGGACGGACGGACGGACGGACGGACGGACGGACGGACGGACGGACATGGCTCAATCGATTTCTCTTTTCACCCTGATCATTTTGATATATATAAGTCTATATCTATCTCGATTATTTCATTCTGTTACAATCCACCGTTATGTGATTAAAACTATAATACTCTGTGTACTAGTACAGCTGAGTATAAAAAAGAGGACAGAAAATGGGGTTAAGGCTAAGGCGAAGAAGTATAAAGGTGAAGAGCTAGAACAAATTAAACAGTAGAAGAAGAAGAAGATGATGAATCAAAAACGAACAAGTGTTAGAAGAGGTGATGCAGAAGAAGAAGAAAAAATAGATAAAAAAAGACTAAGAAAAAGAACGAAGGGATGAGGAAGAAAAAGTTGAAGAAATACTGGCAAAATAAGAAGCTTGAACTTGGAAAAAGAAGAAGAAGTGAAGGTGATTTGAAGGAATACAAATTGAATAGAAGAGGAAAATTAGAAGAAGAGGATGATAATGAAAGGAACACTTATAAGATGTCAAAAGAAATGATGCCATATATGGGTCAAATTGTGGACCCCCATGGCCCCCTAAGGTTTCTGAGCAATACATATTGCTACCAAATTAAAGGTTTTCAGCAGGGCGTTTACATAAGGCTCTATTCAATATTATTCGAAAGCCGGTTGCCCAAACATGGGTCAATACGAGGACCCCGGATTGTTTCTGAACAATATTGGTATCAAATCCAAAGTCGAGCTCTCTTCGGTGCTATACTCAACCCGGTTCTTCAAGTATAGGGAGTGGAAAAGGAAAGAGAATAATATAATTGGAAAGGGAAAGGAAAGGGTAAGGGGAAAAGGAAAAGCAAAAGCAAAAGGAAAAGGAAAAGGAAAAGGAAAAGCAAAAGGAAAAGAAAAGGAAAAGGAAAAGTAAAAGGAGAGGGAAAAGGAAAAGTAAAGAAAAGGAGAGGCAAAAGTAAATTAAAATTGAATGACAGCGAGAGTAAGTATAGGAGAGAAAGGAGAATAAATAGAAATGAAAAGAAAGAGAGATGGAGAGAAAATGATAGGTAAGGAGAGGAATAGAAAAGGGTAAGGGATAAGGGAAGTGGAAGAGTGACGGAAATCGGAAAGGGAATTGAAAATTAAACGGAAATGGGAGGGAAGGGGAAGAGAAAGGTAGTGGGAAAGGGATTGGGAGACTAAGGCGGAGAAGAAAGGAAAAAGGACATGAAGAGATGCGCATTTTTGAAAAGTTCAATTTTTTCACTCACTTTTTTTTTAACTTTTGTTAAAGGCTGCGAAAAAATTGCAGCCCGGGGAAAGCTCGGTCGTCCAGGTACTTTCAACTGTTTTAAAGTGTGTAGTTTCTCGTTTGTAATATGTACATATAATAGAGAGTGTGCCACAGCAAAGCGTGGCTGAGTACAAATTGTTTTACATAAAAGACTTTTTCTTTTTATTTCTCCATGATTTACTCGTTTAGAAGATCTATAAACTTTAGGTTAAGATCGCATGGAATTTTTTATTAATTTTTTTTTTGGAAAGATCTTGTCTTTTATTTCCAAGCTCAAAAGAAAATGTGTAGGTTTTCGCTGGTGTGTGGTCTAATGCACCCACTCATACATGACTTTGACTTCTTTGCATTCTTAGATTTTCCTTAGTTAGAAATTTTTTTTAACTCATACACATGTTTTCGCTAAAAATTTCGTGGGTATTTTTTCCTATACAACAATTCGATTAAATCCGCTTCTTTTGCCAACATTACACCCTTACACAACAATATTTTTGTACCGCCATTTAGGAACGGCTAATTTTCGTGGTTGCTACCTTTTTGTGCGGGGGCTCACGTATTCAATTGCAAAGTGTGCGCTCGTGCTTTGGTTTAACAAAATTTTGCACATAAAAATAAAATAATCCCAGCAAGTGAGGGTTAAAGGGTTATTGTGGAAAAGGTTTAACGAAAGCTTAATTTCAATTGAATTAATGAAGATAAATTTTGCTTTTGGTTTTGTTTTTGCTTTAAGTGTATGAAATAGACTTTGTGTGCTGTTAACAATTTTCGGCAACAAGAAATAATTCCAAAGTGTATACCTATGTATATAAACTTGTCTCGATCTTAAAGGCTTTATTTAGCTGCTGCTTTTCACAAACTTTATTTTATTCACGCGTGCACTAAAATTGAGTGTAAAGCAAAGTAATTAATACATAAACATTTTGAACTTAAAGCTAAGAGTAAATATGTAGTTCTTCCTTTCGCACAGCTTTAGCTTAAGCATGGAAAAGAAAAGGCAATTAAAAATAGTTTTAAGCTAAAATAAATAAAGTATCACAAAAATTTAATTAAGTTAAAAGCAATTTAATGCTTGACATGAACTGGTTTTAATATTTGAAATGGTAATTAAGACCAAACCTGTTAAATAATGATTATTAATCGTAATGATTACCGGCTTGATTGATTATTTTTTCAACTGTCCAATTAATGATTGATTACCCATTGTTTTCAAATTTTAATGACTATTTTGCAATTACCATTAAAAAAAATCAAAAAAAATCATAAAAAATCAAAAAAAAAGGAAAAATAATCATAAAAAATCAAAAATAATCAAAAATAACCAAAAACAAATTTTTTTTGATTGTTTTTGATTATTTATGATTTTTTTTGATTTTTTTTGATTTTTTATGATTTTTTTTTGATTTTTTTTTGATTTTTTTTTGATTTTTTTTAATTTTTATCAATATGGTTTAAAGAAATATGCACATTTGTACGTATGCAGGTATGTATATAGCCTTTTAAGGCAGACTCCCGACGGTAGCTTGATGGTAGTACCGGGGGGTTTGATACGATGAGCGTAGGTGGTGTAGTGCGGTTAAAGTCCCACACTAACAGGATAAAGGCTCTATATGCTTCCTCCTCGTATATTTATCTTTATGAAAAATTGTTTAAAGTGGCCAAATCAAACATTTTAGTGTAACATTCGCTGTTGTACTAACTCATAAATTGGGCTTTAATACAGAAGTTCTCGTAGTTAGGTATACAATGAAAAGCAACTAATATTGCGGCTGTCTTCGACTGTATCGAGACTTTATGACATTCATGAATGAGGAAAAGAAGCGATACATAGTCTCATTTTCATTAATTTATACGGTGAATTATGTGTGTTATTTATGGAGATGTTATAGTCCAAAATGTCTATATCTGAACAATCCGTTGTATGGGACCTATATGTTATAGTGGTCCAATTTCTCTTAAGAAGTCACCCAAGTACCAAATTTCAAGTAGATATCTCAAAAAATGAGGGATTAGTTTGCGTTTATACAGACGGACTGATGGGCATGGCTTAAACGACTCAGCTCATGATCCTCATCATAGCGGTTATATTTTGGTGGATCTGTCATGCCTCCTTCTGCATTTCCGCTCAAAGTTATAACACCATTTCATATGAGTATAAAAAGAAGGGTATAAAAACTTTTTTATAATTGTACTCTATGTTAGTCAATCAAATGTGCTTGGAGTTTTACTTTAAAATATACGTATGTATGTATGTACATTAGAGCGTATCGCAAAAAAAAGTTCGCCGTGCGATCAGTGATGGGGCAGATGGATTCCTTGCTGTGAGAGTGTAGGCTACTTTGCTGTCTCTTATATTTTTCGCTTGTTTTATTGCGCGCTTTATTGCCATTTGGTATTCTTCCGTTGGGTCTTTTCTCATCACTCCGCAGCCCATTTCTTTGATTAGTTGACCTGTTTTTCCGGTGTATTCCTCTTCCTCCATTAGCACAGTTGTATTTCCTTTGTCTGTTTCACACTTCATCAATTTTTTCAAAGAAGGAAAAATTCTTAATTTCATATAAGTTGTATTTATTGTTCATCATACGCCATACCGTTTCAGCCCTAGTTATTGCCCTATTGTATTCTTTTAAAAGGCAGAAATATTACGTACTTACGTTCCGACATTGTTCCTCAAATAGGATTATTTGGGAATTTGTATTCGTCTTCGCATGCCTACTACATAATAAAGCAGTAGACGATTTGCTATGTTGCAAATAGATTTACGTAAAGATAATCTCTGTCATAATCAGAATTCTTTATTCGCTCTTCCCTGTCCTTATACTGAACCTAGAAATGAATCTTCCCCAGGTGTAGGAAAGGTTTGTATCCGTATCTAGTACGAAAAACTTCGAACGAGCCAAGGTCTATACAAATTTTGTACTTCTAAATTTGTCGACATTTTAGTTAGTGCAGTTGTCGCTGTAGAATACACAATGACTTGGATAATGATTACCAATTAAAAAACAAAACAATTTAATTGATTACTAATCCTAATCGGAATTTAACAGGTCTGATTAAAACAATAAAGAATTAGCAAAAGAGATCAAATTTGTACAGAAAATTGTGTAAAAAAGCAAACTGCTGTAAAGTTTTCTTTACTAAACAAGTAAGGAAGCCTAAGTTCGAGTGGAATCGAACATTAGATACTCAGCTGTATGTAGCCACGCCCATTTTCAAAATTTTTTCAGTCATCCAACTAAGCATATGAATATTATTCTTTGTGCAAAATTTCATTCCTTTATGACTTCCAGTTACAAAGATGTCACGTTACAAATTTCCAAAGCGTGTTCCAGAAATATCTTTGTTAAAAAGTAGGCGTGGTCATAAACCGATTTGAATAAATTTTTGCATGTCTATTAATACAAGTTATAAAAGTGTATAAACCAAGTTTAATCATAATATCTCAATTATTTGTCGAGTTATGGGCTCCGAAATCTCGTAGATTCCTTTGTCTAAAAGGAGGCTGTGCCACGCCCATTTTCCAAAATTTTTCTATTTTTTATTTCCGGTCTATTGTAGAAATCATACCACAAAATTTCAATGAATTATCTTTACATTTGACAAAGATATCGCTTAAAATGTTTTATTAGGTCACTTTATAATACCCATATATAGAAAGTGGGCGTGGCCGTCAACCGGTTTCTCTAAAATTTTGAACATGTATTACTACAAGTAGTAAAAGTGTACACACCAAGTTTCGTCATTATATATAAATTATTTGTCGAGTTATAGGCTAAGAAATCTCGTATATTCCTGCCTCTAAAAAGAGGCGGTGCCACGCCCATTTTCCTAAATTTTTACGGTGTTTGTCTTATGTTCGTAGTTAGACTCCTGCTATAAAATTTCAATGATATATCTTTATATTTGACAGAGATATCGCTTAAAATGTTTTTATTAGGCCACTTTATAATACACATATATAAAAGTGGGCGTGGTCGTCAACCGATTTAGGAAATTTTTCGTCCAAACATTTGCCTAAGTAAGTATATCGCGCGTACCGAATTTCATCGATATATCTTTAACGGTTTCTGAGTTATGACTCATAAAACTTTCAATGTTTGCCCCTTAATAAGTGGGCGTGGCACCGCCCATTTTCCAAAATTTTTGTGTTTTTTGTTTTATGTCCATAGTTGTACTCATGCGACAAAATGTCAATGATATATCTTTATATTTGACAAAGATATGGCTTAAAATGTTTTTATTAGGTCACTTTATAATATACATATATAAAAGTGGGCGTGGCCGTCAACCGATTTTAACTATTTTCCGTCCAAACGTTTGCCTAAGTAAGTATATCACGCGTACCAAATTTGATCGATATATCTTTAATGGTTTCTGAGTTATGACATATAAAACTTTCAAGGTTTGACCCTTAATAAGTGGGCGTGGCACCGCCCATTTTCCAAAATGTCATCAAATTTCTTCCTAGGGGCCTGAGCTCAACACGTGGATAAAATTTCATCGCTCCAGCTATATTAGTGACTGAGATACCAAATTTCCGATATTTTCTATATAGGAAAAGTGGGCGTGGTTATGGTCCGATTTCGCCCATTTTCAATACCAACCGTCCCAGTCTCGATACCAACTTGCATTTCAAATTTCATCAAAATATCTCAATTTTTGCACGAGTTAGAGTGTTTACAGACGGACGGACGGACGGACATGGCTCAATCGATTTCTCTTTTCACCCTGATCATTTTGATATATATAAGTCTATATCTATCTCGATTATTTCATTCTGTTACAATCCACCGTTATGTGATTAAAACTATAATACTCTGTGTACTAGTACAGCTAAGTATAATAAATATTTTGACATTTTGAGTTGTACAAGTTCTTGAAAATTGAACTACACCCTGTAAAATTGTAATTTTTGAAGTTCGATATCACCCTGCATAGCTTGAAAAGCACAAAAAAGTTCTAAAGCTTTAACGTTTCCGCTTTAACGCTGCTGATTTATGTGTGTTAGAAAGAAACAATGCACAGTGATCTTGTCTGTGGGGACACCTAGTGAAATTTCATGGCGAATAATTTTCTGCAAAATTTTAACCCTCTAATGGCAAGAAAAATACTATTTTTTTTTGACTCTCTAAAAAAGAGGGTTCAAAACGAACTCTTCGTGGAGGTGTTAGCGGATTAAAGTATTCTACGAAATTAAAGCTCGTGCAATTTTACTATATATTTCCCAAAAGCATATTTCTATACGATATACATATATTTTAAACCTTTTTTCATTTATTTAATAATCACTTAGACGAAATTTCGCAAATTTAAATGGCAATAAAAAAAATTGCACCTCGGAAGCAAAATGGCTTGGCAGCTTTTACTATATAGATATTGGTGTTTCGTTCTGTGTAGGAATTATTCCGCCCCCAGACATCAACCCCCAATTTGTATGACAGTGTAATTTAACACATTTTTTTTTTTACCTTATGAAAACATTCAGTCTAAAAATAGCAAATATTTGAGTTCAAGACTACACTAAATATTTCTATTGATGAAGTTTAATCATGAACAAGATATCACACAATTCTACATACATAAATATATTTGTAAATCATGAATAGATTCGGTTCATTAGCAGCAAGCTAATACAGGTATTTTCTAAATGGGCGCTTAGAAACAAATAACCGGTAAATTAACCCATCAATCAGTTAGCATAACGTTAAAGTTGCTTAATGTGTTTAGATAGATTTTATTTAAGTAGTACATAAGAACTATAGCTTAATAAAAGACTGTATGGTGATAAATGTATAGCCATATATGTACATACATAGATATAAGCAAAAAAATTGCGTTCTTCCATGGCAGTATTGACAGAAAGGTAAAAGGCAGAGCGAAAAAAAAAACAGTTAAACTGAATGAACATTAAGTAGATAGTCAGCAGCTTGAGTAGTTTTCTTCTTTTTTATTTGTTAGGTAAAAAGGTCAGATATTTAATAAATTTGGTGCTCATATACGTTTGGTGATATTAGTTATTTGTTTATGTCTAAGGACAGTCCAAAAGTCCTGACGCCCAGCTTTAGCGCTGCATATAAAAACGATAGTCTTCGGCAGATCTAAATGTATTTCCTATTAATGTTCTTTTAAGCTCTGAAGTCATAATGCTGGGCCTTCGTAACTCAATTCTCATTGTTTTTAGGACAAGTGTCAGTTAGGCGTTTGTGAAAGCTTTACTATACCGGTTATGAAGTTTAAACGGCGCACAGTGGGCGATTCGCTTTCGCTAGCGGCGAATTTTTACCAATTAGGAAAAATACAAAGACCTAAAAAAAGTTGTTTATTTATTTTTTTTAATTTTTATAATTTTTTTTTGTTTTGTTAATCAAATTTTAAATAAATATATATTAAAAAAATTGATAATTCGATGGGAAAAGACTATTATTCGTAACTATTCAATCTTTCACCAAACCTACACTAAAAAAAAAACCGCGTGTAGCACAGTACACGTGATAGAAGTTAACTTCTTACATTACCTTAGTAAAAACCACTCATATTTCTGTGTTGTGAGAATAGCAACGAATGAATCAATGAAAATTATGGTCCACAATTTGACCCATATCTGGGAACCCCACCTGAGAATCATAATCAATACATCTCTATGTAAAAGCCCTGCTCAACGCTTTTCGTTTGCTGCCAGGGATGGAAAATAAGAGTTATTTTAGAAATTTCAACTCAAAAAGTCAATAGGAAGGAGTTTTTAACATTTATATACACCAATTTGATGATCGTGGGCCACAGATAGTCAATCCGATGTGATTTTATCGAAAAAGTCAAAAAGTTATTCTTTAAAATTTGACTTTTATTTTTTAAGTCAAAATGGCTAGACCAATGACTATTGGAATATGGCACATTGGTCCCAAATCCAAAATGTTTGCCATAAACCCAATTTTTAAACTTTTAAGTGTTCAAAAAAAGGCATGCATTTTCCAATAGTACATATACTATTGCACCTAAAAACCAGTTTAATTCAATACATTTGGCTACCATTAGTTTCTGACAAGCCATCAAAGTGAGCTCTTTCGCCACAATAATATTAAAGTTTTTTCGTATTTTTTTGCTGTGAACTTTTTAATATTGGAAAATTAAGCTTGATTGAAAACAAGTGCACATTTTTATGGATAACGTAGGAAAAAGTAAGTAGAATTTACTCTTACCAAATTTTTCCATGTTTCTAAGTGTATTAGGGTAGATTTGAAGTGCTTTGCGAAGGGTATATTATGTTAAAAAAAATTTATAATTTTTGTGTTTCGTAGACAAAAAGTTATATAACTACACAAATCTTCACAAAAGTAAAGACGCTATATTATTAAGTAAAGTGTATTTAATAAAGCCATGCAAAATATTATTGCCGTTTATTGCCGTTTTTCCAGTGAACTTCTATCTCAGCAATTCCGCGCTAATATAGTATGATGTCCCTGTCTTAACCACAAAAAGTGAGTTACGGACGTTACTTATTATACTATTTCGTAATCTGCTATGAAACACGCAAGTTTTAACGGGTCTTGCGTTAAGAAAACCCTCAAAAAAGTATTTCGACACACCCTATTAGTGGCTAATTTTTTCGAAATTTAAATTCGCTTATTTATTTGAAATTTACCTTAACATACATAAATATATAGAACTCTGTATTCAATTACGTTAATTTTGACACCTTTTGCGATATAGTATCTCAAAAGGAAATTTTTCTCATACCTGGAAGGGCCACCCTACTGGCAGTCACGGTGGGCGTGGTCTGATTGATCAGATATTTGCTATTTTTCTTCCATATGCCATTGCTATAGGATTTGTCAACTTTCAACTGCGTAGCTGTATTAGCTGAATTTATGCCAAAAAAAAAATAGAATTGGGACCAATGTGTATGGGTCATATTTGGTGTATGGGTCAATGCGAAAACCAATTCGGAAGCGAATACCGAATACCGAATACGAATACAGAGTACCGAGAACCAAATATACATACGAATATGCATATGAATATGTATGAATGAAAAAGTGGGTGAAGGTGAGGCGAATATCAGCTCGTCACACAAGTAACATGTGACATGACATGACATGACATCACATCACATCACATCACATCACATCACATCACATGACATGACATCACATCATATCATGACAACACATCATGACATCACATCATGACAACACATCATGACATAACATCATGACATCACAATAGGACATCACATCATGACATCACATCATGACATCACATCATGACATCGTATCATGGCATCACATCATGACATCACATAATGACATCACATGACATAACGGGGTTATCCGGGTCCATATTATGACCCATATCTGTGGACCCGACCTAGAACTCATAATCAGTACATCCTTATGTGAAAGCTCTGCTCAACACCTTTCATTTGATACCAATATTGCTCAGAAATATTCCGGGGTCATCCGGGTCCACCTTTTGAATCATATCTGGGGACCCGACCTGGGAATCATAATAAGTACAACTTTATTTAAAAGCCATGTGTAATACCTTTTATTTGATACCAGTATCGTCCAAAATATTTAGGGGAAAGTTTTGACCTTTAGCTGTTTCCTGTTTGCTATTTCAGTGCAACGGAAGTGTACCAGCTATTTCCTTTTTAAAATTTCACTCACCATAAAATCTCTGTATCGCCGCCTAAGAAGTTAACTGCAACTTATTCAGATTGTGGAAACAGCTATTCATACACATTTAGTAGTGGTTATTAAAAATCGATTAAAAACTAATTCAAGTATCTGTAATCGCTAGGAAATAAAAAGAAAATTCACTTTATTCAACTTGAAAATTTGAGTTTTCCGCCGCTGGCGAACGCACATCGCCCACTGTGCGATGGTATGTTGTATGTTTCTATGTTATCTACTTACTTTTGCGTTGCGTATACGCCACGTACGCATAAATGTATAGGTACTCTTAGCACTTATGTACATATGTAACTGCACATCAAACATATGTTATTTTATATCTGCAAAATAAATATCTACATACGCATATTTAGCAAAAATAAAGAACATCTTCACCTCGAAGCACATCAACTTATTGTATTGTGTAAATAATAAATGTACAGACGCTTATTACATTATAAATGTGTACATACTTACATACATATGTACACACACGTAGGCGCTAACAAACATTCACAAAACGCCCTCAAGCGCCACCACCTCGTTGATCATTAGCAGTGTGGCCAGGTTAGCCTTTTCGAGGCTAGATTTGGCATTTCTTTTTGTCCTTTAGCCTCATAATTTTCGTTTTAGCTTCGTGGCTTTTTTCTAGCATTTTTTACTCAAATGTTAATTTTACTAATTTGTACAACGAGAACTTGCTCTAATTCGTATGAACGTTTTGTACATATGCAACACCATGAATATGTTCTAAATGTAAAGTAATTGTAGCCATGAATGTGTTCTGACCGTAAGCTATTTGTAGCAACCTTGTGAAATTAGGCGTGTTTTAATTATTACACCAAGATCTGGATCAAGCTAAACTGACTGAAACAATCGGGATCATTGTTATGTAAATGTCAGCAACACATGCAAAATGTGTGAACGTGTTAGGTGCTATACATCAAAAAAGCTCTGGTAGCACGGAAGAAACAAATCGAAAAACCGGATCATAAAATTAACAAGAAATGAATGTGGTTCTATCGGGCTCAAGTCGCTGTTGTTGAATTTATATGAACAATTTTTTATGTGGCTCAGGATCAGCGTAATTGAAACACGCTTAATGTTTTGCCCCAGAGCGCACCAGAGTAAAGAAGCTAAACCCTCTTCCCGGAGCGGAGCTGGAGCAAAAAATCACTAGCTCCCAGCTCCTTAATACCTACATATAAATATAATGCGCAAGTCAACTCGAAAAACCCCTATAAAACGAACCCGAAAGCAGAAATTAATATTTGCCATCGGATTATTATTATTATTATATTATATTATATTATATTATATTATATTAAAGTATATACTTACTTCTGAAATATCAGGTGGCTATCCGTTAAATAAAAAGTGCGACCGCTCAAACGAAAAGTACGAAATGGAATAATCTTTATTTCTCAAGATGGTTGACTAGTACATAAGAAACGGTACTTATTCGCTATACATATATTACAAGCTAATCTTATTCCACTGTGAATAGACATGAATACCCTTAAGGGGTACTTACACGTTACAACACTTATCACTATCTTAAGCTGTTTACACACTACGAGGGCTTAACCTACAACTTATAGCTATGTGCTTAGTCTATGCTACAACTTATAGCTATGTGCTCCTACACTTCCTATGTTAATTTGGTAAGAAAAGCCGGCAAACGGCATCCCTAATCAGTGATAAACACAACAACCAAAAATGGGAGCATTTATTTTAAAAAAAGTCAGTACTAGTCGAGAAAATGTGCCTGATATGTGTTCAAACATGAATAGTTCCTTTAAGTAATGTTTATAGTTTTTATATGCAAATGAACAAAACTTAAATAAATAAAATTTGAATGAATTTCTTAAAAAAAAATGCTGACTTCTTTTTAGCTTCTTTTTTTTTTAGTTTCAGCCTTTTCTAACTTTTTTTTTTGCCAATCTAGCCTCGTTTTTCTTCATGACCTGGCAACACTGATCATTAGAATTTATCCAAGTCAAACGACTGTCAGTGCTAATCCATTATTTGTCGGCATTAGTAAATAAACAACAAAAAAAAAAAAAAAATATGCGTATGTGTGTAGGTACATATGCGCCTCCAAGCGTTGTTTGTTTGCGCAGACATGTATGTAAACAATATAAATACACCTTTAAGGCCTTCAGCGCTAAATAAAGCATGTGTTTACTTGTTCTGTACCGCCCAAAAATTTGCCAAATGAGCTTTGAGTTATTAATGGCAAAGTATTATGTAGAAAATGAAAACGTTTTTACTGTCGAATTAATAATGCCACACAAATCCAAATACCTACATACATACATATTTATAATGAGGGCAGCAGTGGCGGATGGTAGTTACAGGTGTGTGTGATTTTATTTCGTTTATTTATATTTAGACGAATTTTAAATGAACAAATACTTAAGACAATAAATGATACTAGTATCGCCGGTGCTCGAAATTCGACCATGCAATTTATTTTTTCAACTTTGTATTGGTACAAAAATTATTCCTTTTCGCGGAGATAAGCAACACTTTCCAAATTCCAGTTGTACCGCAACACTGATTTGCCCTTTTGATCACGGTCCGACGCGAAATCATGGTCAAAATCAAGGCAGATCTAGGAAGGTAGGCCCGGTGGTGAGCGCTTTTAAATTAAAGCGACTCTTCAACTGTGTTTACGATATTTGTAAACACGTTTACGATATCTATTTATCTTAACTAAAAATTTTATTTATTAATTATAAAGAAATTAAATAATAATATAATACAATGGCGCTATTATAACTCTGACGAGTTTTATGGCCGAGCTTCTCTCCCAATTCGAGGTGTGCTCCTTTTTGTTTTTCCTACTAATTGGGTGGACCTACAGTTTTATGCCGGCTCCGAACGGCGAATGCGTTTTTTGTGAGAAGCTTTTTCGTGGCAGAAATACTCTCGGAGGGTATGCCGCCCACTGCCGAGAGGTGACCGCTGCTCTTAAAAAACCCAATAATTGGATTTTTACTAATTAGAAAAATTTGTTTGGCTCGGACCGTGGTTTGAACCCGAGACCTCTGGCATAGCAGGCGAGCATTCTACCTACTGCACCACAGCGGCCATAAAGAAATTAAATAATTTATAGAAAAAATTATATGCCTATGCACTGCTCCTCACTCATACGAACACATCCATATCAATTTTATGTGGATATGAGTATGTTAAATGTGCTAAACAGCCTAGCAATTGTTTGTATGGGAAAAATGTTAGCCTATTAATATATAGATAGTGGGCACATTTGCCAACGAAGCAAAAACGAAGTAAATCAAAAATGGTACAAAACTAAAAACTTTATTTATTAATTATAAAGAAATTAATTAATTTATAGAAAAAATTATATGCCTATGCACTGCTCCTCACTCATACGAACACATCCATATCAATTTTATGTGGATATGAGTATGTTAAATGTGCTAAACAGCCTAGCAATTGTTTGTATGGGAAAAATGTTAGCCTATTAATATATAGATAGTGGGCACATTTGCCAACGAAGCAAAAACGAAGTAAATCAAAAATGGTACAAAACTAAAAACTTTATTTATTAATTATAAAGAAATTAATTAATTTATAGAAAAAATTATATGCCTATGCACTGCTCCTCACTCATACGAACACATCCATATCAATTTTATGTGGATATGAGTATGTTAAATGTGCTAAACAGCCTGGCAATTATTTGTATGGGAAAAATGTTAACCTATTAATATATAGATAGTGGGCACATTTGCCAACGAAGCAAAAACGAAGTAAATCAAAAATGGTACAAAACTAAAAACTTTATTTATTAATTATAAAGAAATTAATTAATTTATAGAAAAAATTATATGCCTATGCACTGCTCCTCACTCATACGAACACATCCATATCAATTTTATGTGGATATGAGTATGTTAAATGTGCTAAACAGCCTAGCAATTGTTTGTATGGGAAAAATGTTAGCCTATTAATATATAGATAGTGGGCACATTTGCCAACGAAGCAAAAACGAAGTAAATCAAAAATGGTACAAAACTAAAAACTTTATTTATTAATTATAAAGAAATTAATTAATTTATAGAAAAAATTATATGCCTATGCACTGCTCCTCACTCATACGAACACATCCATATCAATTTTATGTGGATATGAGTATGTTAAATGTGCTAAACAGCCTAGCAATTGTTTGTATGGGAAAAATGTTAGCCTATTAATATATAGATAGTGGGCACGTTTGCCAACGAAGCAAAAACGAAGTAAATCAAAAATGGTACAAAACTAAAAACTTTATTTATTAATTATAAAGAAATTAATTAATTTATAGAAAAAATTATATGCCTATGCACTGCTCCTCACTCATACGAACACATCCATATCAATTTTATGTGGATATGAGTATGTTAAATGTGCTAAACAGCCTGGCAATTGTTTGTATGGGAAAAATGTTAGCCTATTAATATATAGATTAGTGTGTAAATAATATCTATGTATTAAATGTTTAATGCTAAATTGTGGTTTTACAATTTACCTAAAGAAACATGCGCCGTAAATTATGGCTATTTTTAGCACAAGTGGGCTAAAAGGATTAAAATTGCATGTTGTAGGTAAATATGAAGTCTAGGCTTACATAAATATATGTATGTATGTATGAGAGCATTTTCGTGGTCGCTAGAGTACTAAAATGTTTTCAGAAACAAGTGGTGTGCCTTATTGGATTCAGAACTAAAATCGTCTAGACGGTTGTGTGCCAATTAAGAAGAATGGGGAGCCAAAGTGACAGATCTTGGGCAGATTTATAGCAACGGGCTTCTTCTTTCGGTACTTATAAATACTCGCCTAATATAAAAAAGGCTACACTCAGGGAAAACAAATTTTAAAAACATATGAAAAGTGCTTAAAATGGACAAACCGTATTTAAAAGTGATGTAAATACCAACATTTTTATTTTAAAAATGTCCATTGTAAAATTTTTAAATCAAGAAAAAACATTTTAAATTTAAAAAATGTTATTTTTATTTTAAGCACTATGTGAAGAAAACGATGCAGTGTTCTCTATATCATTTTCTCTTCCGGATTCGAAATTGTATCCAACGGCCTTCTCTTCATCTTCTCCCAATCCGAGTCCCAACTGCAAAAATATAGCCTCCGCTTGTTCTTCTCTTCTTTTCTACTACGCCTTAACTGTTTGCTATATTTATTTCTTATTTCTTATTCTCATTATTCTCTGTTTTCTTCTTTACTTTATATTCTCCTCCGTATTCGAACCATGACATCAACCTGAAATTCAACCCAACGCCATCAAATAGTGGAACATTAAACATTATATTCAATTGTAATAACCTATTTATACTTCCCTTTTTCTAAAAAAGAATTCACGAATTATATGAATCATTGTAAAAACAAAATTTAAAAAAAAAAAATCGATTCTCATTATTGTTTTTGTTGGATTTCTCACGAAAAAATATTTTCTCACAAAAAAATTTTGAACAAAGAGCGAGTTTTTGAATCAACATTCATTTTCATTTTTAATTTAAGTATGTATGTTTCAGAGGCGGTCGCTTCATACAAGCCGAGAAGCCCGGCTTGCGTATACATTTTCGTTCATTTCATACGAAATTCTTTAAAATCTGGTTATTTTACGTTTTAAATGTGTTTACTGTTTAAGTTCTCAATAATATAGCCCCCACTGTAACATGCCCCTAAAAGCCTGCTAAGAAAATAGCGCAAATATACCACCAATCCACCTCACAATGTGTATTTTGTTTGTACAGCCAATCACAGCACAGTGAGCACGCTTCAACGTTTCCACACATTAGCTTTTACGTGGCTTTCAAAACAGAATAACATACATAGCTTGTTTTCTCGCTTTCGCTAAGGAAAAACCAATTGCTTATTTTCAGATTTAAATTGAAAAAAAAACTAGCAAAGCACTTTTTTATTTTTCACATCAAATTTGTATGCGAATATGAAGCTGGCTTCGGCCAAAGAACGTAAATCTATAAGAAGGGAGAATTCGCTACTTGAAAAGTGTACCGAATAGGCCTTCTCGTTGTAGTGACGCGCAAACCAGGAGTTGTTTTGAACTCATATTCGCGACAAATTCACAATTCTATTCCTTTATGTGCCTCGATTCTATTCTTATTCATTTGCACGTACATACATATGTACATATATGTATCTACCAACGTAAAAATATATATACATACATACATACATATATGCACATTCAAATCAACCACCAAAGTCCATAATGAAAAGGGCAAGCAAGTGTAAAATACTACAAGCGGTTCATTCATAAAAATAGAAATGTCGCAACAAAGCATAAAAGTGGCAACAGAGCCTTTGGACAGATCAAGATTTTTATAAAATTCTAAAATTTGAAGTCGGGCTCATGGGTAAATGAGGGAGACTTCATCCGATGAGCTGACTTCTTCCTCTTCTTCAAAATACACACGCACACTAGCCTTTTGTTTTTGTTTTCGTATCGATAGCTGTCAAATTCCTTTGCACTCATGTTTCCATGACATTTCATATTTGACTTGCGTTCTCCTTCCCAATTGTTTAATTTTCAACCAACCATCAATGTGGTAGTTTCTTGTTCATGTACGAAGAAATCTTTATTTCATCTGTATTTGTGTCACAAGTTGTCGCTTAAAGTGCAAAACAGCATATCAGTCTACTGTACGTATGCGTGCATATGCGGTTTTGCTTTCAACGACGATGGTATGAAAATATACCCAGTAAACATTTATCTTTGAAATTAATGTGAATATATATTTTTCCAATATTTATTGTACCTTAATTGGGGCAGAAATCCATTCGAAAACAAGTGCATATTTTCTATATGATCATCATCTTTGTTTTCCAGTTAAGAAATCCTCTGATGTTAATATAAATTCAATTATGAATTACCTACTGTTTCAAAAAATGGTTTTAATTATTTGAAATTTTCTTCCACCCTTGTCAAGCCTTGAGAAAATTTTATGATAACAAAATTATGTAGGTACATATTTTGGGTAACCTAAAAATTATAACTTTTTCCAAGGTAAGCAAAATATCACCTTCGTGTACCTGGGTATGCCAAATGCTGTAAGTCTACCGCTGTCTTCATATGCAGTAGTTTGCATGTACATACTCAATAAACATCAGATCAAAATATGTCAATGTTAGTTCTCAACTGCATAAGTTGAGAATTAAGGAAAATCTTTATGGGGTATACGTATGGATATGCATGGATGTATGTATATATAGATGTGTATGAAGACCTGTAGCGTCCTTGTAGGGAAATCAATAAATAGTGAACAGATGTAAAACTTTAGAATTTGCAAAAATTGTTAACCAGTTCTGAACTATCGAATAGGTAATCCAGCGATGGATAATTTACAACCCCGTGTTATATTCACCAGTTTCTAACATGCAATTTGCATGACGCAAAAGAGATTGTGCTCGCACTAGTAGTGTCGAAAAATGATCTAGCTGCTCACGAGTTATGAACTAGAGATTTTCCCAACAGGGGTCATGGGCATCGTGTTTCTTTCATTTCATTTCTTTCTGCCTTCATTTATTCCTCCATATACTTCTTTCTATTTCGCGGAGACGAAAAATAGTGCGAGGCAACTCCTGGATTGCCGGTCATGCACAATCACTCGCTCGACTAATGGCGTTTTCTTTTCTGACAAAAAATGTTGCCCTTTAATATCTCAATTATCGAATTACGTAACATGACTTTCTATAAAATGGCTGAATTTGTAGTTAATGGTGCCCTCTTACTTAGTCAGAGGACAACATTCGTTGAAATCACCACACAAGCTTACAAAATGGCTAAGAAAATCAAACAGGGCAACATTTTTTCGAGAAAAGAAAACGGCATAAGTTCCACTTGCGAATTCTCCCTTCTTATAGATTTACGTTCTTTGCTTCGGCATTCAAAAGTTCAGTATTCACAGCCATATGCATATTTGTTTTGATTTTCGCTTGCATGTAGGTACATACTTATGCACATAATTTCTTACATCTGCATGTGCATGCAAACATAAATATCAAATACCAGATTATAAAAGGGTTGATTGTGATTTTTGGCGACTATTGGCACACTATCAAGATAATTTTAAAAAGCGGTGGAAATCAAATTGGACCTCAGTTTTTCAAACCTAAAGCACCAATTTTTTAGGCAATAAGCAAATACACTTGCTACTGCTAAAATTTCCGTCGGTATAAGGAAACTAAAAATACCTCTGCGCATTCGTATAAGATTTCCCTAGCGCACGTTTTTATACTTAAGAATTATGTAAATACGAAATTTTTTATTTTAAAAATGTTCAGAGTAAAATTGCAAAATCAAGAAAAAACAATTTTAATTTAAAAATTTTTATTTTAAGCACTATGAGATTTTGAAGGAAAAACTTTCGTTTTTATTTTATTCCATTAATTTTAGTTTTTAATTTTAACATGTTTCTTTTTAAATCCTAAATACATTTTAATTTAAAAATTTTAATTTTTAATTTAAAAATTTTCATTTATAAAATAAAAATGACTTGGTTTAAAACGTGCATTATAAAAATAAAAATTTTATTTTAGATTCCTTTTCTCTGAGTATACAAACAAAAAAATTTGTATCAGAAAAACAAAAATAAAAAATACATATGAAAAAAAAAACAAAAAAAAAAAAAATAAACGAGAAAAAACGATCTTCAAATACCCGAATTGTTCAAATGCCCGTACAAACATACGCGTAATAAACAAACAAACGAGCGTTCGAGCATTGAAAAGCATTTATACGGCCACTCGAAAATGTTAAAAAGAAATCGAGAACTGTAAATCAAAGTCAATGACGGAACGCAATCAGACTTTTAAATAATACAGCAAAGAAAATTACATAATGGTTATGCTTGCCCAGGCAATTTATGCTAGGTCCGCCACTGGTATGTTTCTTTTTAAATCCAAAATGCATTTTTACTTAAAAAATTTCATTCTTAATTCAAAATTTTCATTTTTAATTTAAAAGCTTTCATTGTTAAAATAAAAATGGTTTGGATTACAACGTGCATTATGAAAACAAAAGTTTTATTTTTGATTTTAAAATGCTGTTTTTCCCTGAGTGTACTTCCTTCTTCGTGCTGAACACAAACTTTTTACATTTTAATGTGACATACTAAATAAATCTCTTCGTTAACACATACATATGAACGTGCGTGCACCTCATTGGCAGGGCTGGCATGAATGCTGTTTTTATATTCTGGCAGCGAATGAACAGCGTGTCAATTACCTGACCTCACGTACAATTTTTATGCCTAAGTGCAAACATACTAACATGCATACTTATGTAAGTACATACTTATGTATACATATACGTATGCACATCAGTATAAGCTCGCATGCTGTCACTTGCACCTTAACAGCCTAGCAACTAGCCTAGGCAATAGTCACAGCTGCGGTTGCAAACAAACAAACAAACAAACAAACAAACAAACAAACAAACAGCACAAAATAATTGCAAAATTTAACACACCAGGAATTAACAGTGTCACACGCTAAATTGTTCACGCCAAAAAGCAAAAAAAAAATACAAAAACCTTAATTGCGGTTGTCGCACGTGCTTTGGTGGAGTTTGTGCTTTCTGTGAGTACTTTTTTGTGATGTTTGTTTTATTAAGTTTTTTTTAGGTACCTAATTTTTTATTATTTCATCGCAATGACCGTTGGGGTATGTTTTATGTTTAATAATGCCTTATCTCTGTAGATATACATACGTACATAATGTTTTGCCAACTGAAAATGTAGGAACATCATAAATTCGATGACGGGATAGGATAGGTTAGGTTAGGCTAGGTTACACTGGCTTACCGTTAAGGGCCTCACATAGACTGAATGAGTCCGTAGTGTTACCAGGAAAGTTCTCAAACATGAACATCTCTATATAAATTGCCTTTATTCGGACTGAGGAACAACTCCCTTGGCAACTGAATGAGTCCGTAGTGTTACCAGGAAAGTTCTCAAACATGAACATCTCTATATAAATTGCCTTTATTCGGACTGAGGAACAACTCCCTTGGCAACAAGCCTTTGGCAAATACCAAGATTTCCTTTACTCCTATTTTGGATAACGATTCAAGATCACTAACTCCGACTTGCCTAGTAGTCGAAGCCTTTGTCTGGAAAAAGCAGGGCAGGAACAGAGAACTTGATCTACCATCTCTTCATGCAATCCGCATGCCCTGCATTCACTTTCACCAGCTATGTAGTCCCATTTTGAACACATGTGATGCTAAAAGATAGTGTCCTGTTAAGACCCCGGTGATAAGTCTACATCCCTTTTCAGCGATAACAACCACTTATGGCGTTTTCTTTTCTACGAAAAAATGCTGCCCTCCTATATTCCAATTATTGAAATACGTAACTTGACTTTCTATAAAATGGCTGAATTTGTTGCTAACGGTATCCTCTCACTTTGTTAGAGCTTAATATTCGTTGAAATGACCAAACAAAGCTATAAAATGGCTAAAAAAAATTAAACAGGGCAACATTATTTCGAGAAAAGAAAACGCCATTAGTTAGCCTTGGATCATACGATTTACACATAATGTTCGAGACCATACAGCCCTTGTTTCCACGCCTTATCGTCCGGGTCCATCATAGTATATATGTATATAGTAGTTTCACTGAGTGGCATCGGAACCTCCATGAAGTGTTCTGCTCCGGGACCTGCAGCATTCTTTGCTAGCTCATCAGCTTTCTCATTCCCGTCTATCCCCTTGTGGTACGGAATCCAATATAAATGGATATTACTATCCCCGCATATCACCCTTGAGGTTTATTTACATTCCGCTACACACTTGGATGAGGTTTTATGCGACAGTATCGATTTATAGCCGGCTGACAATCCATAAAAAATTTATCCTTCCTGTTCTTAAGGGCTTATACAGTAATAGCTCTGCTCCCCTCCTTACAGCCAATATTTCTGCCAGGAGAGGATAATAAAATGCAATTTTTACAAATTAAATTTTAGTTTATATAGTAAGTGATCTATGCGAATCAGTGCTGCTAGAATAAAAATTTTTTTGGATGTAAGGTATGTAGGTTGGAGTGGCTGCCGCGATAGCGTCACACCGTGTCCAATAAAGAGCGCCAATATGATACCATGAGAACATATTCCCACTTCTTTCTGAACGCCTGATAAAATTCATCAAGTCTTTGACTTCTTTATTTGGCACTTTGTGTAAGCCACCCAGGAAGAGAGCCACTAGGAAGCGCCCCCTGGCGTCACTAAGTGCCGTGCAGTTGCAAATGAGGTGTTCGGTCGTCTCCTCCACTAGTTTGCTTGCATGTGGCAAAAGGCAGAACCATACGCTCTTTGTCAGGAAAAACTCGCTCGGTAACACCTTGTCTTGCAATCTCCTGTAGAGAACGGCGACAGTTTAGTACTAGTTCAGAATTGAACTAAAATGAACCGAGAGATCTGATGGCTGCTTGACTATCGCTAAATGCGAATAAATTTTCAGTCGGCTTATTGGAATATCCTAATGGCCGAATGAAAAGAAAGTTCGATTTCGAGCCAAAAAAGAGCTAAAAAATGTTTTTAATTAATTTATAGATATTATTTATAGATTAATTTATAGATGTTCCCAGCGGCGAAAATGTTGCTTACAGAATCGATTAAGTCATGCACACATGTAAGGCTATAATGCACACCACCTCATATACACACCTGTTATACATTTTCATATAAATGGCCGCAAATGTAGAGTAAACGCCTACACGTTAAATGCAAAGTAATCAGGGTAGTAAGGTGTTCATTCAATGAGCATATCACTCACTAGCATACATTGTAAGCTGTAGGTAGGCAGTTCGAATCCTACTTCGCCAAGGTGGATGTAGGCGGACTGAATACAACTCCGTTTACGGGGTAAGTTGTTGGTAGGCAGATCTAATCTACTTTCGCTTACCTTGTAAGGTGGATGTAGGCGAACTAAATAAAATTCCTCTTACATTGTAAGTTGTAGGTAGGCACCTCGAATCTTCCTTAGCTTACCTTGTAAGGTGGATGTAGGCGGACTGAATACAATTCCGCTTACATCGTAAGATGTAGGTAGGCACCTCGAATCTTCCTTTGCTTACCTTGTAAGGTGAATGTAGGCGGATTGTACACAATTCCGTTTACATTGTAAGCTGTAAGTAGACATTTCGAATTCAAAAACCACCACTACCCCCACTAATCATATGTACATATGCATATATGCCATGACTTTCAGATAATACAGAAAATAAACTTACACAAAGGGCTTATGACTGCTTCACACATAGGCTTGTCCAGCCAATTTATGCTGGGACTGCTTCTGGTATGTATTTAAGGAAACGTGCATAATTAGGGAAACTCAAGAAAAAACCACATAAAATACCAACTGAAAACACCGAAATTCGCCAATAATGCAATATATCTACATAGGGAGAACGTCCATGAAGAAGTGGTGCATTTTTTTTTACCACTAAGATCTGTTTTAAACAATTTATTCTATCAGCGCTTGATTCAGAAACGAATTTGTAACAAAACAATTCTTCAATGTGATTGTTATTTTGTTTCTATGGAATTTTGGAATTTATTATACATACTTACATAGCAACACAACAAGAACGAAATTTGAAGAGAAATAGAAAAATGAACAAAATTCATTTTTGTGAACCCTACTTATTTTTTCATACACATTGTATGTTAGTTGGCATTGTTCATAATGTGTAGAATACATCACTGCGTGGTAGGCAATGTTCGCCGCTGGGTTGTGTTCTCCTCCTTTCAACAATTTTTCCATTCAAAAAATAAATTGAGAGTACTTTTCACCAGTTTCATATGCTTTATAATACAATTTGGTTAGTGCAAGGCAAAAATTTGCCTTCTTGTGGAGAAAGGTGCTACTGTGGATAACTGATATGTCACATAGATGTATTTATGTAAAATTTGTTTGTGAGCATATAAAATTTGTGACGATTAATAATTCGGCGGTGAAATTTCCAAATAAAAAATGAAAAATCCACTTTTTCCCCAATCATTATTTACCTTCCTTCTTCCGGCACTCATGTATGTATGTAAATTTTTTCCGCTTGTTTAAGGATTATTTATTAAAAAATATGTACATATATACATACATATATACCGACATACATACATGTTATTTATTATAAAATAAATTTGAAAGCGAAAACAAATTTGTTTAAAGAATAATATCACGGCTATAAATTACTAGCATAGGTAAATGCAAGTGAAATAAAAATAAGAATAAAATTAAAAAAAGCGACAGCATATCAAACTCAAGCCTCAAAACATTAGATTTAAATACATATGTACGTACATACATTTACTTTACTTACTTGTGCTTACAACACATGATATGTTGCATGACGCGCCGCCGTACCGTTTATGTGCCGAATTTACGAATACATACAACTATATTTAGTTACATAAAAATATAAGTATGTTGATATCCGCCAGCACACATTGGCATGCCACGTGTGCTGTCTAAAGAGCCCTTAAAACATTTATGTAATCGTTGTTATTGTTGTTGTTGTTGTTTTGTTGAAATGCTCTGAAGTGTATCGATATCCTTCCGTTGTGTTGTGGCTTTCGAAAACAACACCCAACTCATCAACCATTCGCGTGTATGCCTTTTGCACGTCATGCACTCGTTTTTTGTTTGTGTGTTCCGGGCGAGTGAATTAGTGAGTGAGTGAGTGAGCTCACCCTGCAAAAATCATTGGATTGTATGCTCCATTTGTGTAGGTTGGATACTTTCAAAGTGACCACTAACATAGCCCAAACGACCGATTCATGTATCTGCATCGGCTCGTAGCTAGCCGAACATGATAACAACAACCAAATGTTTATCGCGACGACGACGATATGTGTATACATACATAACTACATACCCTTCAAAAATTTGAGGGCCAGGTAGTCCAATGGGACGGGGCTTTAAAGTAGGTTTGAAGGGGCGTGGTTACGGACTTGGTTACATGTTATGCTGCATAGTACCACGCGTGAAGCGGCCTAGTTACAGACTTGGTTACATGTTATACTGCACTGGGCCACATCGAATGTAAATTGTCGTCCGCAGCCAACTAATTCGTGGTTGGTCGTCAATTTGGCTCGGTCTAGGGTATTGGGATGTAGTTTAAAACGTGGTCCACTGTAAGCAGACTAGTCTATGGCCCAAATGGGGTGGTTTTTTATAGAGTCCTTTGTTATGCAGCGGTGAAGCAGGGGTGGTCATGTCCAATGACATCGCAATGTTAATGTAACCATATTTTTTCATATATTTGGACCATTTCTGTAACTAGTAATTGTCACAACATAACCTGGTCCTGTACTAGCATATTACGTGGTCCCACTTTTTGCAGGGTACATACATATGTTTGAATGTATACACGCCATTCGTCGTCGTCGCGATAAATATTTGGTTTTTGTTGTTATGTTCGGCTAACTGTTAGGTACTCCATCAATTAATCCAATGTAGGTAGTCCATGGATTAATTTGATTGTTATGCGGGAGTGGAGTATATATGTACTCCATTGCAATGACATGCAATGTTAAATGGACCATATTTTTTGTATGAAATGTGGCAAGTTATGGAGTAATCGGTTGGTCCATAGCGAGCACTCCATGGATTAGCGAATGGAGTACTCGAAATTTTTGCAGGTCATGTCAGAAACATTTACGTAAAAAATGTACATACATACATTCACATGCACATACGTATGTACAATACTATGTATCCTGGATATGATGATTTATGTAAGTAGGAATATTTGGATTTTTAGAGGAGTGATGATGGCGTGTTTTTAGTTAAGCAGCAACGGATTGGCTGTGTTGGTTTGAAATGAATTGCAAAATGAATAAAACGAAAAGAGGTTTAGTGTTTTAAATAATCAAATTAATTTTGAGGTAATTAAATTTCAAATTAACTAAGTGTTTTTGAATATGATTAATTAATTAATTTTGCTTTGCAAATCTTTGTCTGAAACTGTGACGGTTTTAGTACACTATGATATGTTTCGCTTCCTATTCAGCAGTTAAGCCAACTATTTTGCTTGATCCAACCAAGCTGAACTACAGAATATTAGAAGCTAGTGAAAATTGTTCTAACTTTCTTTTATGAATGAAAAAAATGCACGGAAAGAGGTGCACATAGTCATCTTCTTTTCAGGAAATCTGTATAATTACCATTTGCGTGGCACCTGGAGGTTAAAAATGTTCAAAGGAAATTGTGCGCCAGAAAATTATACTAAGGCTATCATCAGACTAAAGTTTTTTTCATTTCTAATGCCCAAAATCGACAGTCCTGTACTCGAGGATACCAAATAGTATAAATTTTGATCCCGATCGGAGACGGTCAAAGCGGTTTCGCACGGGGGTCAAAGTTTAGACCAAAGTAAGGACCAAACAATTTTATAACATTTTTTTTTTTCTAATGATCAAAATCGAAAGTGCTGTACTCGAGGTACCAAATATAAATTTTGATCCCGATCGGAGACGGTCAAAGCGGTTTCGCATGGGGGTCAAAGTTTAGACCAAAGTAAGGACCAAACAATTTTATAACATTTTTTTTTTCTAATGATCAAAATCGAAAGTGCTGTACGCGAGGTACCAAATATAAATTTTGATTCCGATCGGAGACGGTCAAAGCGGTTTCGCACGGGGGTCAAAGTTTAGACCAAAGTAAGGACCAAACAATTTCATAACATTTTTTTTATTTCTAATGATCAAAATCGAAAGTGCTGTACTCGAGGTACCAAATACAAATTTTGATCCCGATCGGAGAGGGTCAAAGGGTATCGCACGGGGGTCAAATTTTAGACCAAAGTGAGGAACAAACAATTTCATAACATGTTTTTTTATTTCTAATGATCAAAATCGACAGTCCTCAACTCGAGGATACCAAATATAAATTTTGGTCCCTATTGGAAACGGTTAAGGGTTGTCGCACAGGGGCCAAAGTTTAGACCAAAGTAAGGACCGCACAATTTCATAACATTTTTTTCATTTCTAATGCCCAAAATCGAAAGTGCTGTACTCGAGGATACCAAATATAAATTTTGGTCCCGATCGGATATGGTTAAGGGTTGTCGCACAAGAGTCCCATATGGTAATATCAACTTCGGCCCCTGTCTCCGATCGGGATCAAAATTTATTCTTACACGGAGAAGACTATATTGATATCACATCCATATTTATGGATAATCCTGTCTGATCCATAACCTATTGATGTCTTATCCATATTTTTGTATACATTAAAATTTTTTTTTTGGATATAACGCCCATTATATGGATATGACATCCATAGTTTATGGATCAGACAGGATTATCCATAAATATGGATGTGACAACAATATAGTTTTCTCCGTGTATTTACAGAAGCAATGCGTGCCCATTTCACCGATTCTCCTCCCAAAAAAAGTACCTCAACGCATTTCTGCAATCATTCCGCATCAATCTAAATCAAAGACAATCTCATGCTCATGTTCATTAGCTTGTTATTTCCCCGGGAAGCCTTTCAATGTTGTCAATTACATAAAAGATGAAATAAAAAGGGGGCTGCCGTGTGCCAAGAAAAAAATCGTATCTAAAGCACAAAAAAAAAACACATCTGCGTAAGTAGTCTAAAAAAAAAGCGATGTGAAGAATAAAAAAAACTTCACTTCAAACGCACAGTGTACTTCAAACTGTTAACGTAGCAAATAGACATAACATAACAGAAAAACCAAAACCAAAACCAAAGAAGGTCTTTGCGGATGTTTGCATAAATGCGATGAAAAGGAAACTACAAAAAAAAACGATAGAGACGGAAATATAAGCAACAACAGCACATAGATATCGGCAAAAGGGAAAGTGACAATGAAAGGAAGAGTATGAAAAGTGCGTTAAATGCGTATGAATGAAGCACAATAGAAATTTAGTAATAGCTGTGTGATAGCTTACATGCGGATATGTGTGTATGTATGTATGTGCCTTTAAAAATATTTAGATAAGTAAAAGTAGCCATAGAAATTTTTTGCACCTTTCACTATACGAAGATATTTCATAATACTTAAAAGACCGTATGCTCTTTACACGCCAAATATAATAGGACCTTTCTGAGAAACAACATATTGTTTGCGTAAAAAGTAATACTTAAAAAAAAGAATGGTAAAAAAAGTGTAACAAAAAAGTAAAGAAAATGGTAAAAAAAATTCTAAGCTGAGCGATAGTAAGGAAAGCAAACAATAAAGCCGGTCAGGAAACAAAAAACGGCAAGTCAACAAAAAAGGGTAGGAAACTATAAAAAAATCAAAGATAAGCAAAAGGACGTTTCAGAACACTTCTAAATGCTACTTAGATAAAGTGTTGATGAGGAGAATAAAGGTGATTGTAGTGAAGGTGATTATAAGTAAGTGTAGGAGATTATGGGCATTATTTTAGGGACATCTACAGGCATTAGGTTAATAAAAAAATATATAAAAAATTTTGGTAAAAAGACACATTGATACACTAGATGCCAAAGTTATTATAATAACAGATAAGTGCACAGTTGAGAAGAGGCGATAAACCGAAACAAGCCAACGGAAATTCGGCACAAAATTATGCAAAGTGATTTAATACGTATGAGTGCAAAAAACGCAAAAAATTGAGGATTGATTATTGGATGATAAGGCATTTACCACGCACATAAAGAGTGTTTTTTGTTTGTTTTTTTTTTCAAAAGGCATTTTATAATAACAACAATGTTGAGTGGGTCTTTGATAAAGTGCAAAGCATTTAATTGAAGAAAAAATGTGCAATAAAAAAAAAGAGAAAAAATTGGACTGTCGAAAATATTTGGGACAACATAGTAGCTAAACAAACAAAAAGCACTAGATACTTAGCAATTAGGACGAGATCTTCAAGAAACACTCAAGCTTTGATTTTCACAAAACTGATAATACTTGGTTAATGAACTGGGGTATGTAGGTACATTTGTGTGACATAAGTCCTACTTTTTGATATGAAAAGTTACATAAAAATATATATTTTTTTTGTTTGTTTCATAATTGTTTGTCTTTCAAGTACCATATACATTTGCACTTCGGATTAAAAATTCATTTACCTATCTTTTTAGTATGATTTATTAGTCGCAAAGGCTACTCAATGGAGTAAAAGTAGTAAAGTGCTTTTTAGAAATCCAATATTAGAGAAAAAATTCAGATTGAAGAGGAGAGGAGGACAAAAGAGCAGTTTCCCAAAGAGGGAAATTTTTCTAAAATCAACTTAAATTCTTTGCTCAAATTTTAATTTTTTCCCTGTCAATTTCATATAAAATTCAAGTAAAAATGTGGAAAAAATTAACTCAAATTAAAATTTCCCAAAACTGAATTTTTTTTAAATTATAAAAAATCGTTGCTCTTAAACTTTCAAAAATTGTCCAAAAGGGAAATTCTTCGAAATGAGATAAAATCGTTTCTTTCAAGCTCTAATGAGTCAAAATTGCTAAATTTCACACAACTATACTAATTTACAAAATTTCCCAAAAAGGGAAATTTTTTAAAAATAAGATAAAATCGTTTCTCTTACACATTGCTAACTAAAAATGTAAAGTTTCGCACAACTGTACTAATTTTTAAATTTAAAAAAAGGGAAATTTTTCTAAAACCAAAACCAAAAACCTCAAATAAAAATTTCCAACATAGGGACAATTTTTAAGATTAGATAAAACTCGTTTCATTTAAGTTCTACTCAGTCAGAATTGGTAAATTTCACAAAACAACACTAATTTCTAAAATTTCCCAAAAACGGAATTGGTAAATTTCACACAATTATACTAACTTCTAAAATTTCCCAAAAAAGAAAAATTTTTCTAAAATAAAAAAAAACTCAAATTGAAATTTCCCAAAAAGAAAATTTTTTTCAAATTATATCAAATCGTTTCACCTAGTTCTACTCAGTCAGAATTGATAAATTTCAGTCGTAATAATTTTTAAAATTTTCCAAAAAGAAAAAATGTTTCTAAAATCAAACAAAAAACACAAATTAAAATTTTCCAAAAAGGAAATTTTTCTAAAACAAAAAAAAAATAACTATAATTATATCAAAGCGTTTCCTTTAAGTTCTACTCAGTCAGTATTGGTAGATTTCACACAATTATACAAAGTTCTAAAATTTCCCAAAAAGGAAAATTTTTCTAAAATAAAAAAAAAACCTCAAAATAAAATTTCCCAAAAAAAATTTTTTTTCAAATTATATAAAATCGTTTCCCTCAAGTTCTACTCAGTCAGAATTGGAAAATTTCAGTTGTACTTGTTTTTGAAATTTCCCAAAAAGGGAAATTTTTCTAAGATAAAAAAAAACTCAAACTAAAATTTCCCAAAAAGGGAAATTTTTCTAAAATAAAAAAAAACTCAAATTAAAATTTCCTAAAAAGGAAATTTTTTCAAATTATATCAAATTTTTTCCTTCAAGTTCTACTCAGTCAGAATTGGTAAATTTCACACAATTATACTAATTAGCAAAATTTCCCAAAAAGGGAATTTTTTTTAAATGTAATAAAATGGTTTGTCTTAAATTTAAGCGAGTCTTGATAAATTAAATACAGTTTTACTAATTACCAATATTTGCCAAAAAGGAAAATTTTATAAATTTGAATAAAAGTACAAAAAA